>JAQPZY010000989.1:0-97500 GCA_029931535.1 Margaritifera margaritifera
CTGGTATCATAGAACTTCACGAACTCTTCAATAACATTGGAAGCTTAACATCTAAGAGCTCGTCCCCTTAAGGGGTGAAAATTACATCACTACCTTAGTTACTACCCCTAACTAGCGTATTCAGATGCCGCCTGATTTCAGGTGCTACCTATTATTGACAGGCCCTGGTTTAATTACTTCACACCTGATAAGGAAAACCATTGATGTTTGTGATAAAGGATTGGAGACATGTTGCAAAAGAACCAAATTTGTCAACTTGAGTTTTTAAATTTTCATGAAAATTTAATTTAAATTCAAATTTTTAGATAAAAATATGTATCCTATTTTAAAATGGACTCTCCACTGAGAGTTTAGCAGCCAGGTTTAATTTCTAGTAATTTCCAGATTTGTATGAAGACTAAAAACTAACTACAGTTTATTTCAAGTGTTTATCTTAATTAATAAATTCACCATTCAACTGTAAGTTTTGTGAATTGTTCACAGTTGGCCATTTTGAAATTCATACTGTTTGTAATACAATGGTGTCAGATAAAATTTATATGCATGCATCAAATTCATTGAAACTTTGCAGCAGTATTTCAGACACTTTTATTTTAGTTTTTTTCCATTCAGGTGAAAATTTCTGACCCTGATAGGAATCGGGACACAATTAATACTTCCGTCGAGAGCGTCATCTTCTAGATCTTCATCACCCATGATCGACATCGAGAGAGCTTCATCTTCTAGATCTTCATCGAGAGCGTCATCTTCTAGATCTTTGTCATCCACGATCATCATCGAGAGCGTTATCTTCTAGATCTTCATCATCCATGATCATCATCTAGAGCTAAATCTTCTAGATCTTCATCGAGAGCGTCATGTTCTAGATCTTCATCATCCATGATCATCGAGAGCGTCATCTTCTCGATCATCGTCGAGAGCGTCATCTTCTAGATCTTCATTACCCATGATCATCGTCGAGAGCGTCATCTTCTAGATCTTCATCACCCATGATCGACATCGAGAGAGCTTCATCTTCTAGATCTTCATCGAGAGCGCCATCTTCTAGGTCTTCATCATCCATGATCATCATCGAGAGCGTCATCTTCTAGATCTTCACCACCCATGATCACCGTCGGGAGAGTCATCTTCTAGATCTTCATCGAGAGCGTCATCTTCTAGATCATTATCGAGAGCGTCATCTTCTAGATCTTCATCATCCAAGATAATCATCGAGAGCGTCATCTTCTAGATCTTCATCATCCTTGATCATCGTCGTGAGCGTCATCTTCTAGATCTTAATCATCCATGATCGACATCGAGAGAGCTTCATCTTCTAGATCTTCATCATCCTTGATCATCGTCGAGAGCGTCATCTTCTAGATCTTCATCATCCATGATCATCATCGAGAGCGTCATCTTCTAGACATGGTTATCACAATAGCATGGCAAGACATAGCTATCACAATCAGCATGGCAAGACATGGGTATCACAATCAGCATGGCAAGACATGGGTATCAAAATCAGCATGGCAAGACATGGGTATCATGGTAATGGCATGGCCAAACATAGGCATCACAATAGCATGGCAAGACATAGGTATCACAATAGCATGGCAAGACATGGGTCTCACAGTCAGCATGGCAAGACATAGGTATCACAATTAGCATGGCAAGACATAGGTATCACAATAGCATTAAAAGACATGGGTATCACAGTCAGCATGGCAAGACATAAATATCACAATCAGCAGGGCAAGACATAGGTATCACAATAAGCATGGCAGGACATGGGTATCACAATCAGCATGGCAAGACATGGGTATCACAATCAGCATGGCAGGACATAGGTATCACAATCAGCATAGCAAGACATAGGTATCACAATCAGCATGGCAGGACATGGGTATCACAATCAGCATGGCAAGACGTGGGTATCATTGTAATGGCATGGCAAGACATGGGTATCACAATCAGCATGGCAAGACATAGGTATCACAGTCAGCATGGCAAGACATAGGCATCACAATAGCATGGCAAGACATAGGTATCACAATAGCATGACAAGAAATAGGTATCACAATCAGCATGGCAAGACATGGGTATCATTGTAATGGCATGGCCAAACATAGGCATCACAATAGCATGGCAAGACATAGGTATCACAATAGCATGGCAAGACATTGGTATCACAATTAGCGTGGCAAGACATAGATATCACAGTCAGCATGGCAAAACATAGGCATCACAATACCATGGCAAGACATAGGTATCACAATAGCATTAAAAGACATGGGTATCACAGTCAGCATCTCAAGACATAAGTATCACAATCAGCATGGCAAGACATAGGTATCACAATAAGCATGGCAGGACATGGGTATCACAATCACCATGGCAAGACATGGGTATCATTGTAATGGTATGGCAAGACATGGGTATCACAATCAGCATGGCAAGACATAGGTATCACAATCAGCATGGCAGGACATGGGTATCACAATCAGCATGGCAAGACATGGGTATCATTGTAATGGCATGGCAAGACATGGGTATCACAATCAACATGGCAAGACATAGGTATCACAATAAGCATGGCAGGACATGGGTATCACAATCAGCATGGCAAGACATGGGTATCATTGTAATGGTATGGCAAGACATGGGTATCACAATCAGCATGGCAAGACATAGGTATCACAATCAGCATAGCAAGACATAGGTATCACAATCAGCATGGCAGGACATGGGTATCACAATCAGCAATGCAAGACATGGGTATCATTGTAATGGTATGGCAAGACATGGGTATCACAATCAGCATGGCAAGACATAGGTATCACAATCAGCATAGCAAGACCTAGGTATCACAATCAGCATGGCAGGACATGGGTATCACAATCAGCAATGCAAGACATGGGTATCATTGTAATGGCATGGCAAGACATGGGTATCACAATCAACATGGCAAGACATAGGTATCACCGTCAGCATGGCAAGACATAGGTATCTCAATTAGCATGGCAAGACATAGATATCACAGTCAGCATGGCAAGGCATAGGCATCACAATAGCATGGCAAGACATAGGTATCACAATAGCATTAAAAGACATGGGTATCACAGTCAGCATGGCAAGACATAAGTATCACAATCAGCAGGGCAAGACATAGGTATCACAATAAGCATGGCAGGACATGGGTATCTTAATCAGCATGGCAAGACATGGGTATCATTGTAATGGCATGGCCAAACATAGGCATCACAATAGCATGGCAAGACATAGGTATCACAATAGCATGGCAAGACATGGGTCTCACAGTCAGCATGGCAAGACATAGGTATCACAATTAGCATGGCAAGACAGATATCACAGTCAGCATGGCAAGACATAGGCATCACAATAGCTTGGCAAGACATAGGTATCACAATAGCATTAAAAGACATGGGTATCACAGTCAGCATGGCAAGACATAAGTATCACAATCAGCATGGCAAGACATAGGTATCACAATAAGCATGGCAGGACATGGGTATCACAATCAGCATGGCAAGACATGGGTATCACAATCAGCATGGCAGGACATAGGTATCACAATCAGCATAGCAAGACATAGGTATCACAATCAGCATGGCAGGACATGGATATCACAATCAGCATGGCATGACGTGGGTATCATTGTAATGGCATGGCAAGACATGGGTATCACAATCAGCATGGCAAGACATAGGTATCACAGTCAGCATGGCAAGACATAGGCATCACAATAGCATGGCAAGACATAGGTATCACAATAGCATGACAAGAAATTGGTATCACAATCAGCATGGCAAGACATGGGTATCAAAATCAGCATGGCAAGACATGGGTATCATTGTAATGGCATGGCCAAACATAGGCATCACAATAGCATGGCAAGACATAGGTATCACAATAGCATGGCAAGACATTGGTATCACAATTAGCGTGGCAAGACATAGATATCACAGTCAGCATGGCAAGACATAGGCATCACAATACCATGGCAAGACATAGGTATCACAATAGCATTAAAAGACATGGGTATCACAGTCAGCATCTCAAGACATAAGTATCACAATCAGCATGGCAAGACATAGGTATCACAATAAGCATGGCAGGACATGGGTATCACAATCAGCATGGCAAGACATGGGTATCATTGTAATGGTATGGCAAGACATGGGTATCACAATCAGCATGGCAAGACATAGGTATCACAATCAGCATGGCAGGACATGGGTATCACAATCAGCATGGCAAGACATGGGTATCATTGTAATGGCATGGCAAGACATGGGTATCACAATCAACATGGCAAGACATAGGTATCACAATAAGCATGGCAGGACATGGGTATCACAATCAGCATGGCAAGACATGGGTATCATTGTAATGGTATGGCAAGACATGGGTATCACAATCAGCATTTCAAGACATAGGTATCACAATCAGCATAGCAAGACATAGGTATCACAATCAGCATGGCAGGACATGGGTATCACAGTCAGCATGGCAAGACATGGGTATCATTGTAATGGCATGGCAAGACATGGGTATCACAATCAGCATGGCAAGACATAGGTATCACAATCAGCATAGCAAGACATAGGTATCACAATCAGCATGGCAGGACATGGGTATCACAATCAGCAATGCAAGACATGGGTATCATTGTAATGGCATGGCAAGACATGGGTATCACAATCAACATGGCAAGACATAGGTATCACCGTCAGCATGGCAAGACATAGGTATCTCAATTAGCATGGCAAGACATAGATATCACAGTCAGCATGGCAAGGCATAGGCATCACAATAGCATGGCAAGACATAGGTATCACAATAGCATTAAAAGACATGGGTATCACAGTCAGCATGGCAAGACATAAATATCACAATCAGCAGGGCAAGACATAGGTATCACAATAAGCATGGCAGGACATGGGTATCACAATCAGCATGGCAAGACATGGGTATCATTGTAATGGTATGGCAAGACATGGGTATCACAATCAGCATGGCAAGACATAGGTATCACAATCAGCATAGCAAGACATAGGTATCACAATCAGCATGGCAGGACATGGGTATCACAATCAGCAATGCAAGACATGGGTATCATTGTAATGGCATGGCAAGACATGGGTATCACAATCAACATGGCAAGACATAGTTATCACAATAAGCATGGCAGGACATGGGTATCACAATCAGCATGGCAAGACATGGGTATCATTGTAATGGTATGGCAAGACATGGGTATCACAATCAGCATGGCAAGACATAGGTATCACAATCAGCATAGCAAGACATAGGTATCACAATCAGCATGGCAGGACATGGGTATCACAATCAGCAATGCAAGACATGGGTATCATTGTAATGGCATGGCAAGACATGGGTATCACAATCAACATGGCAAGACATAGGTATCACAGTCAGCATGGCAAGACATAGGCATCACAATAGCATGGCAAGACATGGTATCACAATTATCTTCTAGATCTTCATCGAGAGCATCTTCTAGATCTTCATCATCCATGATCATCATCGAGAGTGTCATCTTCTAGATCTTCATCGAGAGCGTCATCTTCTAGATCTTCATCATCCATGATCATCGTCGAGAGCGTCATCTTCTAGATCTTCATCATCCATGATCATCATCGAGAGTGTCATCTTCTAGATCTTCAACGAGAGCGTCATCTTCTAGATCTTCATCATCCATTATCATCATCGAGAGCTTCATCTTCTAGATCATCATCACCCATGATCATCATCGAGAGCGTCATCTACTAGATCTTCATCACTCATGATCACCTTTGAGAGCGTCATCTTCTAGATCTTCATCACCCATGATCGTCGTCGAGTGTCATCTTCTAGATCTTCATCACCCGTGATCATCATCGAGAGCATCATCTTCTAGATCTTTATCGAGAGCGTCATCTTCTATATCTTCATCATCCAAGATAATCGAGAGCGTGATCTTTTAGATCTTCATCATCCAAGATAATCATCGCGAGCGTCATGTTCTAGATCTTCATCATCCATGATCATCGTCGAGAGCGTCATCAAGAACTTTGGGTAACAACAACTTGACTTTCTGTAAATTACCTCCATTTTCTTCCATAACATCTTGACTAAGGTGTTTTTGTACCTGCTTCTTGTTTTCTCTTGTTGAAGCACCAGGAAATATAGCATCACTGAATATAGTAGATTTGCATTTATTAAACTGCACCTTTCCCAAATGAGTCAGATCTGCTAAACATTCCATTTGCCACATGGGATATAATGTTTTATATGCTTCTTGAAATCCAAGGGCAGATTTTGCATCACTGTATGTAGACACAAACTTAACTAGAACTTCATGAAGCACAAACTGTGTCCCAATTTCACGTGCCATTTCAAACTCAGAGTGAGGTGCTGCATATGGAATATTCAGAGTACAATCTGCATGACCATTAGGGATTGTAACATATCCTTTATGTCTGAACCAAGCTCCAGTCCAACACAATTTGTTTTTACACACAGCGACAAGGATATACTTATGATCAGTCATTTTCTTACAAGCTATTCCGACTGCGTGTGAAGAGGCTTGTCCTGGTTTCTCTGCACTAACTATACAAATAGAGTTGTAGCATGCATCAAATTGCAATGTTGATAGTGGAAGGGTCAATGCTGCCACGATCTTTAGTCCTGTCACGCGCCAGTTTACGTTTTTTCACCATGTCCTTCTTATTTAGCTCAGTTGTAACTTTTGCTACTCTATTTGCAGTCCTTTGCATGCCGCTTCAAGGTGGAGGAGGAATATCTATGGCTGTAAGCACGAGTCTGGCCCTTGTATTTCCCATTGGTGTCTCTTGAAGTCCCACGTGGAATCCCAGGTTGACTGCAGCAGCACTGCAGCCTGGTTTGGTGGATGGAACCCCATTGTACACTTTGAATTTAGGTGAGATGAAGCCACAATTCACACATTTTAAGATCATCTGCCAGCCCTAGCCCAACTTGCCTTCTTGGTGTATGTATACCTCCATTAGTGGACAATCTGTAGCTTCCTCATGATGTAGTTTTGTCATCTGATTGATCATTTCCACCACTTTTGTGTTGTTTAATAGTCGCATTCTCTGTAAAATGAGAAAGCAACTGTTTCATGTCAGTTTTAAAAATTGCATACAGGAAATAGCATACAAACAATTACATCTAGATGTTAAGCTAAGCACCTCTGTGTCAGGATTATCTGGATCAGGATTGGCACTTATCAGATTGTCTTGTCCGAATACTTCCAAGAGGTCAGTGGGACGATGCCGTTAACTGTGCATGATTCGTTTTAGTGGCTTGGTATTTGGAAATCTTCATACGTTTGTTATTTGGGAATGGTCCTTCTTGAAGCATGTAGGTTTTGAATTATTTTTCACCTTTCATGGTAACAGATCAAAAATGTATGTGCTGGTGAAGAGCTTCGGACCCCATTTTTATAAGCCTAGGCACAAGCTTTCATGTGTTAGGCACAATTTTGTAATTAATTTTGAAAAGTCTTTGATATCTCTCCATTTAATTATTAATGACACAGATCAATGAGATCAATAATCTGGAATCATGAGGGGTCCTAAAGAGCAGAGGGGTGGCCAAGATTCCAGTTTTGAATTTACACTTGATTGGCCACATACATGCAGATATAGTACAAAGCCTGTGCACTCTGTAGAGGATCTATGCTAGCAGTTGTGTAGGTGACTTAAGTTAGTTTCTACTTACACAGCTTTTGGCAAATTACATTTTTAAAGGATTTCAGAATATACATTTCAATTTCACATTTTCTGTAAAAATTTAATGAAAAATGTAAACGACCTCCATTTTTGAATTTTATCAAAAGGCTTGGCAACCAGGCTTGGTTTCATTTTTGAGATTGTGTCAAATATATAACTTGGTTATTTGGGATCAAAGTCTTTAGTGGTTTTCTTTCGATAGCAATTTGAAATACTGTGCTGTTGTGTAGGTAGCCAACATTAGGTAAGATGAAATGTGGATCTGTGACTGAAGAATTTATGGACTGCTTATATTGAAAATTTCCTGTATTATTTCTCATTGGCATTCTATTGTTATGGCATGGCATCAGTGTAACTGTATGCATTTCATGCCTCTGACAGATGCAAGGCTTATTGACAGTTAAAATGCCATATTATTAACAATAATTGACATACATACATGAAACTTGGCACATTTATTCCTTATAGCACTGAAAATACACTGATAAATTGTCAATTTCAAATTTTGATTTTAAATATATTTTTATTAATTGAATAAAAAATAAAAAATGTATAAATTCCTGTATTTTAAAATGTGGACCTAGTTTTGGTATGTGTTGATAGAAAATAATCAGTGATGTGGTTTTATTGTATTAAAACACCAGTTTCCTGTTGCAAAAGTTAGCATGGAGGGATGTTTTCAAAATCTTACATTGAAACTTGATGTAAATGTTTTCCTGGCTCCAAATGAGCAATGCCACATTTGGACTGGTGGCCAAACAACAAATGGGAAATATGCATTACTTTCATGCAAAGACCTCAATGGACAACAATGGAAAAAGAAACACGTACACAGAATTGCTTGTTTTGTTTTTATTAAAAATATAGCTAAAACCCAGTCTCTGGAATGCAGCCATAATAGCTTCTGTGTCAAAAGGTCATTTATTATTCAGAATGGCACCAGAGAAATTTTAAGATCATCTGCCAGCCCAATCTCCACTTAACTTCTAGGTGTATATATACCCCCTTTTTTTAGGAGTCATTCTTTATTTTGAGATGCATTTTATTGTTGTTGAGAAAGCAGTGTGGTGGAAGCGCACATGTAAAGTAAGTGTGAGATATGGTCAAAAACTATGTTTTGATTGACCCGAAAATGGAAACATACCCAAGTAAACATTGATGTGCTGTTATTCTTAACTATGATGGTCAACAACTGACTAGTCTTGGTGTGTGTAATGGACGATAATGGCACTGACACCCCTAGGAATCCTTGTGTGATTGGAACATTGGTCTGAGTTCAGCTTGAAGAAATGCATGTAGGTAATATATATTACTTCCATTTTCAGGCAAGTCCGATCAACCTGTATTTGTATTAATATTTGTGTTTTGCTGTGTAAAGACTGTGCTTGATGCAATACAAGTTTTGATTTAATTTGTATTTTCCTTTTCCACAACTAAAATTTAATTCCCAAGTGATATTTCCCAAGTTATCTGCCAGAGCACGTGGGCCAATAAGCCGTTGGCTTGTAAAGGCACTCACTTTGTTTTCAAGTTGACAATCCTTTTGATCGAGCCTCGAATCTAATACTTGTTCAGTGCCAAGTTGAGTTCTACAACTTCCTGTGCATATACTTTGACCTTAAACCCTTAGCTTGTAAAGGCACCACACTCTTTGTTTTCCCACGTGACAACCCTTTGATTAAGCCGTGAGTTTGATACTTGTTCAGTGCCAAGTAACAGAGGGTGGTTATTTGAACTCTGTGATCTTGCTGCACTATTGACACGTGTTCAGTTGCATTCTTTAATAGATTTCTGACTTTATGATCAAAGTGTTACTTAAAGAGCCCAAGCTCAGTCTCTGCATAAGCACCTGCATATGACAATAAAGCAGAGAAATCGGAGAGACAGACAAGATTTACGATGACTAGATGATGACGATTTACATTGACTAGACGATGATGTAGGATTTCAGAACTTTATCAGACAGTGAGGATTAATTCTTGGACTTTGTACCAGATGACATTAGATAGTGACATTTATAGGATACCATGAATGACAAAAAAGTGGACTTAACTTTCATTGTTTATTTGTGGAATTAACATATTACGGGATATTGTGAATCGGATCATTCTGAACTACTATTTTTATACTGGTATGTGACCTATAATTGAATTCGTGGATTTATCATATAAATGGATTTGAAATGTCAAGCATTATGGATTTCAATGGACTTTATTACACAAAGATGGACAAATTGTAAGTTGTCAATTTATTTGTGACATATTTTTACTCAATAATATAATCGTATTTTACACTGGTTTTGTCTTTATTTTTCTGATCTATGTATCCAGTGGCTTGTTTATGTTTCCAAAGTGCATTTCTTACTTGCTAAGAAGTCACCCCTTCAGATGGATCTGACTTGCAAAATATACCCTGACTTATAGGAGGGTCAAAGAGAAATTTACTTTTATCAGCCCTAAAAAGGGGGGTTGACTTGTAGTTGAGTCGACTTATAATCGAGTATATACGGTAGTAAAACTAATGATGTTCTGACCCCATTTGAAACTGGTGCC
Source organism: Margaritifera margaritifera (assembly GCA_029931535.1). NCBI lineage: Eukaryota > Metazoa > Mollusca > Bivalvia > Unionida > Margaritiferidae > Margaritifera > Margaritifera margaritifera. The sequence continues at coordinate 10,313 of JAQPZY010000989.1, forward strand.
AGAGACTGATGCAATGTTTTCAAAGTAGACGGATGATGATTGTTACACTGATTTTTAATTATGGTATTTGATTTGAGAAAATCGGAGCTGGAAGCGGCTGGAGCCTGTGTGGAAATGGATGTTGCAGTTGTAACATTTGCACAGTGTACAGCCTATTATAATCAAAATGTTTTCATGTAGAGTTCATTATTAATGTAATTGATGTTGTACTGGAAATATTTTGCTAACTTTTCAATGATTTTGAAAAGGCTGAAAGGTTTCTGCTGCATATTTAGGAACCGTTTACAATACACAGTACATTGCGTTGTTTATGATGGCATTGATGAGAATTTGAAGGTTGCAGATATAGCTGTGTTGTTCCTGTAAGTAATATAAGGAATCATTTCATAATAGGCCTATAAGAAATTAAAATATTGAATATTGTTAATGTTAATTTTTTTTCTCAATCTATATTTGTTTTTTTTAAGAACACTTCAAGGCAGATTCCACCCACCAGACTCCGCTTGTTTTCAAAAACTTGCTGATGCAAAGCCCTAAAATTAAATAGAACATTTCCGTTTATTTGAAAGCAGTTAGAATTTTTCCATTTCTTTAGATTGGGGATCATCTCAAAATGCTCTCACTCTCTCTCTCTCTTAGACACACACACACACACACATTCACACTTCTCATAACTTCACACAACACAGGACTAAGTCAAGTTAATCACTATATTTACATAATAACAAATTAATGTAAAGAAATAAATTTGATAAGCTATTAGGTTCATGTCTTCAGTTATTAAGTTCAGATCCATATAAACCATGAGCCATTTTACCTTCGACTCTGTTGTCTCCACTATGCACAAGTTCTGAAAAGTTGATTACATGACTTAAACTTTAGAAACTATATTTGTGTTTGCGAAACACGTATGCCATCCACTGATGAAAGTTATAAAAATTACTAAATGACATGAAGTCTGATTGAATCAGGTACATATGTATATAAACCATTCAACCGAACTTCACTTGTCTACGTCAGCCATTGAGGGCATATTGATTTGGTCCAGTCCATATGTACAACTGCACTTCTTGTTAGCATGATTAAGCATAAACCACTTGAGGCAGAAAAATGAAATTTAATAGTTTATTCATATGGAGTTGACCTGTTTAAATTTTCTGAAAATTAAATAAATTTTTGTTTATTTAATTATTTATTTTGTACGCATTTTTTGAACTTTTTGGACTTCTACTTCTTGAATGAAAACCTTTGTTAGAACGATTAAGTAAATACCACTTGAGGTTGACAAAGGAAAGCAAATGTCTCACTTTTTCACATGTTTATCTGAATAAAGCCGAGACAATAAATAGATAAATAAATAAGTGAAAGTAGCACATATACTCTTCCTGCAGCATCAAACTCGAGGCATAGAAGTTCCGTGGAAAAGATAATCATTTCAAGTTTCTATTTTGAAGAGCATTTAAACACCTCAAAATATGCACATTCTTTTTGTTGAAGGAATATTACTTGGATGTCATTCAAGATGATTTTTCTTTTTCTTTTTGTGTTTTTTGTTAGCATTATCTTTGTAAACCAGTGCACTTAAAGAAAAACTGCATATTAAGATCAAATGCCATAGTAAGGCTCTGCGAAATAAAGAAATAGTCAATAGCTACTGTTTTGAGATGTCTGAATAATCTGATTGAAAAAATATACAATTTAATTATATCATTCTAATATGTTCAGTAAATACATCAAGCAAATGATAATTATTTAGGAAAAGGAAGAACAGAATTCATCAGCAGACAGCTACAAACTTAAAATAGAGGTCTGAATAAAATTTAATTTAAGCTTTAAATATAATTAAAGTATTTTTAACAACATTTTACATCTGATCTGTTCGCTTGGCTGCTAATTTCCACCACTATTTGAGTGATTAACCAGCTGTTTGATAATGAGCTATTACCAGAATTTTGTGTACTTGAGTAAACAGGCATCTGCATAAATTTTGTTACCACTGTGCACCCTATGGTCAAATGTCACCTGATGTATATAGAGACATCTTATAATTTGCTATAATAATAGTTTGCTCAGGTTTACATAGATGCAGCAATGTTTCTTATTCACAATATTTGTAGTCTTGAATAATCATTGTACAATTATGCAATTTCATAACAAACCAGTGGGAATAGTATATTAGTCTCTCTATTGAATCATTGTGTTGAAATGAAATTTTGTGCAATATCCAATTAGAACTAAATACTGTACAGATGTTGTGGATAATACCAACTAAATTTTTTAACGCAGATGTCCCTTTTATATTATTTTCTTGTTTTAACTGACACACATATTTTGATCTGAGAGTCAGCAGGAAAGAATTCTTATTATTAGCCCTTATTAAAACATTTATTAATTCCAGTTTCTTGAGGATATGACTGTCTGATTATGGTGATAACGATTATGATAATGAAGATAATCATTTACAGTAAGGACTGTTTTGATTTTTTTTCTTTGTTTGATTTGTTAAAGACAGCTGCTATTACCATAAGGAGTGGAAATGTTGTCATCATCACATGTAAACACGCAGAAGAAAAAGTTATATGGAAGGAATAGTAGCTACAGAATTGAACTTGGTCTATTGATTTAGATTTTTCTGTATCTTAATTTATATCTTTACTAACATAAATATGTTCAATATCACATTGGATGGAATACCTCTCTGAATATCAGCACTTCCTGACGCTTAAATACCGTATATAAAGAAGTAATTTTTATTCCATGATTTTTGACGGAATTTCATTAAAATTGGTGATTTAATGTCTCATTTGTTTATATATTTTGGGCTAATCAACAAGGTAAAATGTATCAGTTGCATATTAATGTTTACATGTTATTATTTTACAGTGAACATTTATAAATATCTTTAAAAATAGCTTTGTTAGAAAAAGACCCATTATATGGTATATATTGGAATATCAGTGAGCATCTCAAAATAACCTGCTCTCTGACTTTCGCTCTCCATAAGTATACTTACAAAAAAACTTTACACTTATGCCTGCCTGGGACTTGCCATAAGGTTACGTAAAAATGTAAGGGAAACTTATGAAAAAACGTACATAATTCTCAATAGTGAAACACCCATAATCACATAACAAAAGTCGTATATAAAAACTTAAGAAAATCTTAGGCATACATTGCTTTGTTAAACAATGCCCAGGTGCATATTATATTTACTTTAAAGTCTACATTAATACAAGTCATTTTACACTTGAGCTAACATTCTATTGAAACTTTTAAATACCCTTTAGAAGATAACATCTTTTATTGGTTGAAGCTAAAAAAACATTGAATTATTTGTCTTTAACGCAATATTCAGCATATAATAGGTCATACATGTATGGCCATTTATATACCAAAGAGAACCACTGACCTACAGTAAGCTACTGGCTGAGGCTTGAACCTGTGTGGACACTGGTGAGAGTTATCTGTAATCCAGTTGCATCATGCAAAGTAATTCACAGTAAGCAAATATTCACTAATGACAATTACATATGCATCAAGATTCTTAATATGTACACTTAATTAAGTATGCATCAATAAACTGTTTTGGTGCTGTACTTTGTTACATTAAGCATACATGTTCTTTTTTATTTTCAGGCCAGATCTTCAGTGAATTCATAACCGAGGAAAAGGTTGAAGAAAAAATGTGGAAGGAAATGAACAATAAAATTTGAGCAATTAGAAGTGAAAAATATAAGCTGAACTGAAAACAAGTTAAAATGTATAAGAAACTGAAAATAAATTATATTAAAGATGAATAAAGGTCCATTTTTTATCTCAATGAAGTACTGTTTTTCGTTGATATTTTTTAATGAAATTTCAGTGAAATTTTAATCAGAAGATTTCACTGAAAGTTTCAGAAATGTTGGCAATATATTGCTGAAATTTGGTGAAATACCAAAATCTTGGCAAAATAAGGACATTTCAGTGAATTTCACTCAAATTCTACCGAATTTTCACTTTAATTTCAGTCACATTTTCACTAGGGTCAGAAATACTTCAATTCCTTTTAGATGTTTTATTCACTACATTTTAAGATTGCTCATAGAATTTTGCTACTTGTCTTGCAACAACACTCCAGGGTTTATAAACTATGAAACTGACAAATGAGAAATGCAATTTTATTTCCCCTGTAAGTACCTTGGGATCATAGGAGATAGAATTGGCCATATGATGAGTGCTTACCATCTTCCTTGCAAGAATAATTTAGAAGCAGATTACCTATACATGTATAAGAATTTCAGTGATGGTGCAGAGTGGATGTAAACAAAGATATCTTTCACAAATTTCGTGGAATATTGGGACATTTAGATATCGAGATGTTTGCCTCTAGACTGAATCATCACATTCACAAATATGTGTCATATAGACCAGATCCAAATGTTTTTGCTATCGATGCTCTCTTAATGACATGGTCTGGCCTAATTTTGTATATGTTTCCACCATTCAGTCTGGTGGGACATGTTATTCAAATGATAGTAGATGACAGTGCAGATATGATTCTTGTTGCGCCATTGTGGACAATACAACCACAGTTTCACTGTCTGTTGGGCAAATTGATTAGCACTTGTACATTCTTCTCCAGATTCACAGCCAGGTGACCTTACCTCAATACCCACACAAACAACACTCGCTGGTGTAAAGGCATATCAGGACAAGCTACCAGTGTCATCCTTGATTCATGGAGAGGATCCACTAGGAAACAATATTGGACATATCTCCAAAAATGGTTGCAATTTTCAATTAGGAAACAAATTGATCCCCTTAATCCACCTGTAAATAATGTCTTAGATTTTTTACAGAACTGTTTTATTCAGACTTAGGTTACAGCTCCATTACCACTGCTAGATCTGTCTTATCTTCATTAGTAAAACTGAGTTCTAATGTAAACCTTGGTAATGATGTGTTTGTAAAAATATTTTTGAGGAGTTTTTCTTAATAGGCCAAGTTTGCTGAGGTATAACATAGCATAGGATGTACCGGTTAGAACTGTTTTTCAGCACTTGGAAACATTTTTTTCCATTGGGGGATATTTCTTTCAAACAAGTGACTCGAAAATTGGATATGCTGTTAGCATTACTTAGCAGCCAGCGATTCAAAACTTTGCATGTAATAAACGTTGATATTGGTATTTCATCAGAGTTGTTCTCGGACAGTGTTTGAAGCAAAGTGAGCCTGGTCTACATTTATCACAATTGACTTTTTCTGCATATCAGGACAAGAGACTCTGCATAGTTGAAACCTTAAGAGAGTATACCATTAGAACTTCTTCCCTCTAGGAAACTGAGAAAAGATTATTGATAAGTACACAAGCTTATTTCAAAGTCGTTGCTAGGAGTATCTTTACCGTATATACTTACATATTATCTGATACCAACTGCAAACTGCATAGACCCAGATCTGCTGTCACATAATGCACCGGCAGATCTGGGTCTATGCAGTTTGTAAGGACTAATAAGTAGAACAAACAACACAGACCCTGATCTGCCGCTGCATTATGCAATGGAAGATCAGGGTCTGTGTTGTTTGCATTTGGACCTGGTTTGTACGTGAGTATATACGGTAGATGGATTAAGACTGTTATGAAAGAGGCAGGAATCAATATGTTCATTTTTGATGCTCTTAGTACTAGAACTGCTTCAAGCAGTGCAGCAGTGTAGACTGTAGGGTGAAGCAAAGACTGCATTTTCTGCAGGTTTTATAATAAACCTGTACCTGATGGGTTAGACTTAAGCAGTGCTATGCTAGATAGGTCCCAGTCTTAAAATTTATAGACAAATATATCAGATGCACATGTATGTTTGTGAATATTCTCATCTAGTACTTGTTAATACACAGTTTACTTCTTGTTTGTGAATATTCCCATCTAGTACTTGCTAATACAGTTTACTACATGTTTGTGCTGCATTTGCTTGGATGCATCAACTCTGAAATCTTGTGATCCCGTGGCACTTACAGGGGAAATAAAATTTCACAAATAAGACTTACCAAAGTTGCAGTTTGATTGGGATTTTATGAATCAGTAAGTGCCTGAGGGATCATATGCCCACCCATCTGTATAATTAGTTAGCTTCATGCATATCACACCATGCTAAGATTCTTTGAAGCATTCAAGCTGATCATGCTCTTAAGACTGACTCCACATGTGGCCAATTCCATCTTACATGATCCCTCAGTCACTTACAGGTTCATAAAATCCCACTCAAACTGTGACTTTGGTAAGTCTTGTTTATTGTGAAATTTTAGGTTTAAGTGGGAAAGGTAAAAGATGACTTTGGACTATACAGACAATGATAGTATGGGTCACATCAGAGTACCTGAAGAGTGAGGCATAACCTGAATCAACATTACGAAACAAGAAAACAAAAGGAAAACAATACCCAAAACTAACAACTGCTAAATTTTTATCCTGCCTATACACACTACAGACACAAAAACCAAAAAAAAAATTTTTTTTCTATCAGAGAGAGTGAACAACCAAAAACTTTTTTTTAAAAATGGCTTTAGACCACAATATAAAAGGAGACAGGGGGAGCACAAAGTATAGCCTCTGTGATGGAGAGAACAAAAAAAAATCACACAAGAAAGTCGCGTAATAAACGGGCGCCAGATGACGTCTCCGCCACAGTCTAAAAAATGATGCACCACCAGTATCCAAATCATAATCTCAATATAGAGATTGTACAAAATGTATTTTGGAACCTTTTTTTTGTAAAGTTGTTTTTGATCCTACATAAAAGTAAATAATAACTATATTAAGATTTGAACAATTACAGCCAGTCCAAACAAGAATACAGGGGTTTATAGCATACGACAAAACATATATAGCAAACACACTTATAGCATACACTGGACTCATAAAGATCCCTGGCAGGGATCACTAAAATACCATAATATAACATGGCAATGAAACCAGCCGCAAAGGTAATACCTGAGGAGGGGAGTACGAGCCATAATGTAAATTTCTTTCGGCTAAGGGTGGAATGAAAGGGAACCTGGAAATGGGATCCCAATCAAGTACGCCCATCTAAAAATGTATATTAAGAGGAACCCTACCAAAAATTGAAATAATACAATTTCTCTTCAAAATTCTTTTTTGATTTTTTCTAAGAAACCCACAACAACAGACTTATGGGGGTACATACAGATATAAACAAAACTTTAAAAAAAACTTTTGGCACAAAAGGGGGACACCTCAAAGGCCTCTTAGCTCAACATAGCTAGAGGTCCAAGAGGGATCCACAAAGAAACAAAACAAAAAAAAATGTGGCCAATTCCATCTTACGTGATCCCTCAGTCACTTACAGGTTCATAAAATCCCACTCAAACTGTGACTTTGGCAAGTCTTGTATATTGTGAAATTTTAGGTTAAAGTGAGAAAGGTAAAAGATGAAGTGTGAAGGTGTCTCATAGCCTTTGCTGCATATGGTAACTTCTGGATCATTGGGGAATGCAATAAATTATAACAGATAAACCATTTAAAATTTATAACTATTTAGGATGAAATTTTATTCAAAATTATCCAAAGTTTTGGATATGAGACTTTTTTCCAATGGTCACACTTATATTTAAATTCTTCAGGTCTCACCGGATTGTTTGAATTTTGATAATCCCCTAATTTTTAAGGTAGAGGGCATGAGCCTTGCATTTATAAATTCACACAGAAGCTAAATCTGTAATTTGCTGTACATTTACTCTGAATTTGGCTTGAAAATGGATTGGTTTGTTTAGAGACTACCTTTGACAGTTGGACTAGCACAGGAGATCAAGCTAAAATCAGTTGAACACGTGACAAGCTCACTTCCTTTGTAAACACTGAACATTTAATGTAATAACTACAAATTGCCAATGGAGAAATCAGCTGCTGGAAAAAGTACAAAATGTTGTCAGACAGTCTCAGTAAAGAAGGAAAAGTGAAATAAATTCTTCTAAAGGAAAAGGTTGAAATAAACATCGTCAATTGGAATATACAGACAATGATAATTAATCAAGATATTTGTAATCTGCAGATTTTTCTGACAAGGTGATTTTGCACCATGACTGATGATCATTCAGAATAATTTTAAATAGCATTAATTATAAATTTTATCACATTGATTCCATAACAAGCCTGTGATTTTTAAATGAAAATATTTAATACTTAAACATTAGTTACACCTTTCATAATTTAAATGTAATTATTACCCACATCTGTGTGATACCCTTCTAAAAGGCCACCACTCTTATAAGGCCACTTTCCTGTTGCAGATGGGGTAACATTATAAGTGGGAGACGACTGACTTTATCTTGTTTATATTTTGAATGTTCAGGAGACACTGACATTCACATCCCTAACATCGGGCTTGCAGTGAATGTATTCAGGAACCTATCTTATGGCATTGTTGAAATTGTAGCTTGCTCCTGGCTGGACAAGAAAAGATAATTGGTGGGACCCAAAACTCTACAAATTTTCTGAGTGGGTCTTGGAATGCAGTAATGACTGGGACCGAGATAATATAGATCATTATGGCAACTGTCACATATTATATGGATGTGTGTACTGATGGATGCTATCTGTAAGTCTATACTTAGGATGTGTACATGTTGTTACGGAATCATACCTTTTTACCTTTTTATAATGATTTAAATTACTAATTTATGATCTCTGTTTTAGTCTGAATAGGGGTTAGCATATCAGTATAGATACGACTAATGCTCGATCAATAAGTGGTCACATGATCAATTGCGCGGGAAATGAAGTCGACCTGGCTTTGTACTTTTTGGAAATTAACATTGAAAGGTCACTTTCCATACTACAATAACATTATGTTTACTCTTTAAGATTTTTAGTACGCTAGACCTTTGGGTAAATGACGCGTAACCTAGTTCCTGATTGGTTCTTAGAGGGTTGTGTTATTTTGAAATACCATATTATTAAAGACGGAGAAAGGACATTCCCTTTTAATTCTGCGCACTTAGTAAAGATATATAGGGAATAATCTTGGGAATTATCATTCTTTACAATTGCTTGATCGAAGAGAGGTTATTGAAATTATTCAGTTCAGTGTGGAATTTATTTAATTAGTAATTCATCTGAATTACTATACAGCTCCGTGGGATTATCGGACATTATTCTAAAACTTGTGAGATTCTAGACTTGCAAGGATTATTTTGGATTTTATCAGAACTTATCTACTTCAACACAGTGCAGGCTTTTTCATTCGGAATACCACATCCGTATTATTTGGATTAACATCAGGAAGTGAACTTTAAAACAATTTAGGACTTTTTAGGATATTCTATACAGTAAGTTATTTTAATTCTTTCACTTTGATTGTTTGTTGAACTATTTTAATTCTTTTAATATTTTAGGAAATTAAAGATTTTCATTTTAATCTTGAAAGCTTGTTTGTGTCTTTTATTCTGTTACATTACCCCTAGAGTCGTAACAGGATAAATTGGGGGCTCGTATTACGGGATTAGAAATTAGAATAATTTCGGGATCCGAATTTAAATATTTTGAAATTTAGATTTAATTAAATATTTTCGAAGTTTTAATATTTCAGAGATTTTGATACTTCGGAAAGTTTTCTTTTTGGGATTTGAATTTCATTGTTTGAAATTTTAGTGGTTTTTTGATTTCCAGATTAAGAAATAAAGAGAAACTAACAGGCTTTCATAATGACATCCAGAGTAGAGAGTTTCTTAGCTGATCCTACCCAGGAGAAATTTGAGTCCTTAAAGAAGGACGAATTACTTGAAATTGCTCAACATTATAGTCTTACTGAAGCGAAGGCTTCCATGTTGAAGCAGGATATTAGAAGTATCTTGATTCAATATTTGGTACAATCAGGTATTTTTGAAGAGGGGGTTTCAAGTGTTAAGAAAAAATCTCCGTCTGGTTTGGGAAAGAAATTACAGATAGCTAAGGACATAGAGATTGAAAAGATCAAACTTCAATGGGAACAGATGCAGATGCAGGAAAGAAGGGAAGATAGGGAAAGGGAGGAAAAGGAAAAGATTAGGGAAAGGGAGGAAAAGGAAAAGATTAGGGAAAGGGAAGAAAGAAGGGAAGATAAATTAAGAGAGGGAGAAATTCAGAAGGAATTAAGAGAAAGAGAAATTCAGATGGAATTAAGAGATAGGGAGGATAAAGTAAGAGATAATGAGATCCAAAGGGGAATAGAGAAGGAATTAAGAGAAAGAGAAGATAAATTAAGAGATAATGAGGAAAGAGAGAGAGACAAAGTTAGAGAATTTCAGAATCAAAATTCTGATAGAGAATTTAGACTAAGGGAATTAGAATTGACCAGCAAAGGGCATTCTCATGACAATCAGGGTTCATACTTTGATTTGGCTAAACATTTGAGACAGGTTCCCCCTTTTAGAGAAAAGGAGATAGACAAATATTTTCTCAGTTTTGAGAAAATTGCCGAGAATCTGGAATGGCCAAAAGAGAAGTGGACCTCATTATTGCAGAGTGTGTTAACTGGCAAAGCTAGTGATGTTTATACTGCACTCTCATCTGAACAATCTGCTGATTATGAAGTGGTCAAAGAATACATTTTAAGAGCTTATGAATTGGTACCTGAAACTCATCGTCAAAACTTTAGAGAATGTAAAAAGGAAACACATCAAACTCATGTAGAATTTGCTTGGGAAAAGAAACGTTTGTTTACAAGATGGTGTACATCTAAGAAGGTTGAAGGCAATTATGATAATCTTGAACAACTGGTATTGATTGAAGATTTCAAGAATTGTGTCAGTGATGATATTAAGGTGTATCTTAATGAGAAAGGAGTTGAGACTTTAGAAAAGGCAGCCATCACAGCTGATGAATATTCTTCAATACACAAGGTTCCATTGACAACTAAAACTTTTCCTCAACAATCTTATGTTAAGAAATTATTTCAAACCCGTTCAGGAAATTTCAGACCTCAGGGTGATGTGATTGTAAAGAATCAAAATTCTGATAGGGAATATCAGAAAACCTTATCTCTGCCCACGTGTTCATATTGTAAGATGAAGGGACACGTTATTTCTGATTGCTTAAAGTTGCAATTTAGGCCTCAGAATTATAATAGAGCAGTTCCAAATGCTCTAGTTATCCAGAAGTCAAGGTCAGGGTCATTTATGAATGAGAATGATATTTGTTTAGAGGCTAGCTTACCTCAGTCTGATTTTATAATGAAGAATTACGAACCATTCATGTCGAAGGGTTCTGTGTCACTTGTTGGTGACTTGGATAAGGCTACTCCTATTAAGATATTAAGAGATACATGAGCTTCTCAGAGTCTATTGTTAGATAGTACTTTGCCGTTTTTTGAGAAGTCTTCTACTAGTGAAAGTGTATTAATACAGGGGGTAGATTGTGGATATGTTAATGTCCCTCTTCATTGTGTTAATTTGTCATCAGACTTAGTTTCGGGACCTGTGACCATAGGAGCAGTGGCTTCTTTGCCTATTAAGGGCATTCATTTATTACTAGGTAATGACCTAGCTAAAGATAAGGTCGTGGTTAATCCACTTGTAACTAACAAGCTTAGTATGGATCAAAGAGTTGATCATATTGAAGTAGAAATCCCTGGTTTAAATCCAGCTTGTGAAGTTACTAGAGCTATGGCAAAGTATGCTCTTGAGAATATTGTTGTTGAACAGGATGTATTTCCTTTAGCGGATACCTTTGTGGGTCAGGCTTTTCATGAGGTCACTTCTGCTCCTCAATCTTGTATTGATAGTGATACTCTTTCAACTACTATGTCTCATAAAAATAGTCAGGGTGTAATAAGACAAGCACTAGATGTCTTACAACAGGGAGATTCGGATATCTCCTGTTTGTTTCAGGGGGCTATGACTGAAACTGAAGCCACGCAAGAAGGTACTTGTTACTTCTTGACGAGTGAAGTCCTTGAACGGAAACAGAGATTGCTTAGGATAATTGCTGGTGATGAGTGGTCAGTTGGTAAAATAGTAGTTCCTAGATACTATCGTCAGGAATTACTTAGTGTAGTCCATGAAACGTCGTTGTCTGGTCGTTTAGGAATAAATGAGACGATGTTAGGCAACCAATACTTGTCGGCGAAGTGTGCGTCTACAAGTTTGATAAAAGCTATTCCTTTGTGGAATATTAAAACTGAGACCATACTGAGAGTTTTGGTTGGGTTCTTCACACTGTTTGGTCTTCTGAAGCTGATACTATATCAGGCTTTAGAACGAATTATTGTAACATATTGTTATGAGATGGTATATAATTGGGAATTGTTGTGGAACAGGAAGGGAGTAGGTTGAAGGTCTCCAATTATTGTTGTTTGCTGCGAGGGGTCAGTGTAGGAGTTTTTTTTTAGTCAGATAATAGAATATTAGTTTTGCTACCTATACCCCAAAAATCCTCTTTAGGTTAAGTATTTTGGTCCTTATACTACTGACAAAAGGTTAGGGAATTTAAATTATTATTAATACTTCTGGGAGGAGAAAGCAGAAACAACTTTGTCAGAATGTTAGAATGTTAGAACAATATGTAGATAGAAATAGCCATATAAATTATCGATTACTTTAGTAGTACTTGTCTCACACATTGAAGATTTGGAAGATGAGAAATCCGATAGGATGATTTGAAGTCACTACTCTTCGCACATACTGCCGCCTGAGATTTACGAACTGAAATAGTTGATAGAAGAAAATGAATATTTATTTACAGACATTCTACACGAACCAAATAAAAGTGACTGGAGTTTACCATGTTTCAGTGCAGAAACAAAATAACACTTTCCGTATATGTGTAAAGTATAGAAAGTAAATAGAGTCACCGGGACATATTCATTTCCAGTTTCTAGACAGGATTGGAAATGACTAATACGTCACAAGATATTGACCTACTGAAGGGATTCTACCAAATTTCACTTACGGAGAGAAAGAAAAATTTGCATTCACGACTCCAGAACTTTTCCAATACAAAGTCGTATCATTTGGGATGAAGGTTCCCCAAGTTTCCAACGTCTGATGAATATAATAACATCCGAATAGAAATTGCGATGCATACATCGATGATGTCATCATCTGCAACGACATGTGGCAAGATCTAATAGAACCATTCTTCAAGAGATTCAGCGAAGCGAACCTGATCATCAATATTAAAGTGACTTTTATCGTGCCTGTGTTACCTTTTCAGGGCATGATTGTGAGACATGGACAAATAAAATCGTTAGAAGCTAAGGTTACGGCTATTTCTTAGTAAAATTTAATCGATGATGTATTTTCATGTGTATAATACCACCGTTACACTGTTTTGTATACATGACTGTATCATGTATTAATTTTCTTTTTGATTTAATTACTTGTATGTTGGAAGTACATATTAAAAAATAAGTTTTATTGCATAAATCCTTATTTTTTCCGTTGATGGATGAGGGTGTTACGGAATCATACCTTTTTACCTTTTATAATGATTTAAATTACTAATTTATGATCTCTGTTTTAGTCTGAATAGGGGTTAGCATATCAGTATAGATACGACTAATGCTCGATCAATAAGTGGTCACATGATCAATTGCGCAGGAAATGAAGTGGACCTGGCTTTGTACTTTTTGGAAATTAACATTGAAAGGTCACTTTCCATACTACAATAACATTATGTTTACTCTTTAAGATTTTTAGTACGCTAGACCTTTGGGTAAATGACGCGTAACCTAGTTCCTGATTGGTTCTTAGAGGGTTGTGTTATTTTGAAATACCATATTATTAAAGACGGAGAAAGGACATTCCCTTTTAATTCTGCGCACTTAGTAAAGATATATAGGGAATAATCTTGGGAATTATCATTCTTTACAATTGCTTGATCGAAGAGAGGTTATTGAAATTATTCAGTTCAGTGTGGAATTTATTTAATTAGTAATTCATCTGAATTACTATACAGCTCCGTGGGATTATCGGACATTATTCTAAAACTTGTGAGATTCCAGACTTGCAAGGATTATTTTGGATTTTATCAGAACTTATCTACTTCAACACAGTGCAGGCTTTTTCATTCGGAATACCACATCCGTATTATTTGGATTAACATCAGGAAGTGAACTTTAAAACAATTTAGGACTTTTTAGGATATTCTATACAGTAAGTTATTTTAATTCTTTCACTTTGATTGTTTGTTGAACTATTTTAATTCTTTTAATATTTTAGGAAATTAAAGATTTTCATTTTAATCTTGAAAGCTTGTTTGTGTCTTTTATTCTGTTACATTACCCCTAGAGTCGTAACAATGTAAAAGTCATATATGTATTATATAGTATGGACATACCAAATGATGTTGTCTGTGCGTCTTTTTATTTAGGCTGCATAAGTGAGCATATCTTTCAGACACGTATTTTGTATTAAACAGGGCTACTGCTGGATGTTGTCCATATGTCTTTATTCCGGTAGTTCGCAAGTGTGTATCAGTCAGAAAAATGTTGGGCATGTAGCACTCATGTACATGCATTATATGGATGGGCCTACAGATATATGTTGTTTATATTTCTTATTTACACTTTGTAAGTGTGCATGTCATATATATATAGATTATATAAGATGGGCATACCAATGTATGTTGTCTTTAATTCCTTGCTAGCCAGTGTAAGTGTGTGTATCAGCCACATAATTGTATAACATTGGATGTGCCTACTGATGGATGTTGTCCTTGCATCCTTTTAGGCTGTGTAAATGTATGTGGATCAGTCTGGTAATTTTATAATGTAGGACAGGCCTACTGATGGATTTTTTCTATACATCTTTCTTTTATCCTGTGTAAGTGTGTGTATCAAACAGATACTTGCTCTATAAAGGATGGATCTACTGGTGGGTATTGTCTATAGGTCTTAGAATGTGCAAGTGTATATCATTAAGCTACACATGTTATATAGGATATAGCTACTGATGGATCTTTTCTTTGTCATTTTAGGCTGTACAAGTGTGTCGATAGGTTTTGCAAGTTTATAATATAAAACAGGCCTAGTGGTGGATGTTGTCTGTATATTGTTCACGGTATATGCTGTTTAAGTGTTTGCATCGAACAGATACATAACTTATAAAGGACAGGTCTACCGATGGATGTTGTGTATAGGTCTTTTCCTAGAATGTGCTAGTGTTTCTCAGCGAGATACATATATCGAATGGGCCTAGTGATGTTAATTGTAAATCGTTTTTATGGTGGGTTTTATATATTTTGATTATATATCATGTACAAACTGGTGGATATTGTCTGTAAGTCTTTAATTAGGCTGTGTAGGTGTGCACATCAGATGGATAGAAATATATTACATGGACAGGCATTATCTGATGGATGCTGTCTGTAATTCTGTATTTAAGATCAGCGTCTATATTAGTCATATAATGAATTATATAGTACAGACCTACCAATGGATGTTGTCTGTCTTTATAAAGGCTGAGTAAGTGAGTGTATCAATCAGACATATTTAATATAGGATGGGCTTTTTGATGGATGTTGTCTAGCTATATACGTCTTTATTTGTTTGTGTGTGTGTGCGTGTATCAGTAAGACGAATGTATAAAAAATGTCAGGCCTTTTGATCTATGCTGCCTGCAATTTGTATTTTTGGTGTTTTTGTGTGTGGGACTTATGTTTATGTATTACTACTGATGGATGCTGTGTATGTCTTATTTAGGCTGAAAGTGTGTGTATCAGTAACATGTAAGACCATTCTCAGAATGTATTCATGTTTTCATGTGACCCAGGGTCAACGAATCCAAAACGAGGCTAAGCTAGGCACCAGCTTCATTTTACCTCGCAACCATGGTTGCTACAATTGATACTGGCAAGGAAAAAATCGTGACGAATATTGTTGTGTTCCGTTGTGCAATGGCAATACTAGAATTCACATCGATTTAGGCTTCCACCATATTCCATCAGTGAAGAAGATGGAGCTTCGTAGAAAATGGATTGTTGCAATATGTCGTGATGAGGGGCCGAATTTTAAGGCAAGAAACTGGATGATTGTTGGTGTGTTTGTATTTTCTTGCAACTGAATGATGTAATAAAGAGAAATCCAAACGCGAAATAGGTTCTGTCGATGAAGCAAATGAGTGTATGTCTGTGTTTTATAATGGTAGGTTTCTAAAATTTTTACCCCTAGTCCCTTTCCACAAAACGGGGTCATCGAAAACTGGGCGTACCTCCACGCAGCGCATTTATAGCTGAAATGTCAAAGGAAGAGAAAGTCCACAACGTTCTGACAAAATTTATGGAAGACAACAGTTTCACAGCTCCAAAATCTACTAAACAAA
Organism: Margaritifera margaritifera; assembly: GCA_029931535.1. Classification (NCBI taxonomy): domain Eukaryota; kingdom Metazoa; phylum Mollusca; class Bivalvia; order Unionida; family Margaritiferidae; genus Margaritifera; species Margaritifera margaritifera. The sequence continues at coordinate 26,606 of JAQPZY010000989.1, forward strand.
TAAATGATAAGAAATTCAGAGATCAGAAAAGAAAACGTGAAGAAAATATCAATTCCAGAATAAATATAGCTGATGATGTGGTAAGTGTTTTAAGTGAGCTTCACAATAATCCAATTATCCAAGAAGTAATTCTAACGAAACACAAGAAACCTGTTGTCATTGTTTATTGCAATCAACAGATGGATGATATGATCAGAAACTGAGAAGGAAATGACGGGAGTGTTCTAGGCGTTGATAGAACTTTCAACTTGGGACGTTTCTATGTCACAATCTTTTCCTACAAAAACCTATGTGTGATAAGTAATAGAACCAATGATTTTCCGGTTATGTTCGGGCCATGTATGATACATTTTGATGCCGAAGAACAAACTTACGGGAACTTTTTCTCGCACGTTAGCGATAAATTCGGACACAAAGCTCGATTAACGATAGGAAGTGATGAAGAAAAGAGCATGACGAACGCTCTGAAAGCCAAATTCCCACAGGCAAAATTTTTGTTATGTACAAAACACATTTATGACAATGTGCGACGGCATCTTGAAGAAAATAGGTCATGTGCACAGACCCGTAAGAGAATACTTGAAATCATTTTTGGAAAAAATGATGGAATGTTATATGCCACAGATGACACCGAATTCGATTCAAGATGTCAGAATTTATAACCTTTTTTCCAAAAATTGCCAATATTTCAAGCGTACTGGAAGAGGTTTGTGTTGGAGAAAATTCGCAATTACGTTTACCGTCCCTTACGGGATCGATTAATAAGTGCACCGTGGACAAACAACAACAGCAAGTCAATGAATCATAATTTAAAGGCGGCTGTTAATTGGGACAGAAACAAGTTCCCAGAACTTATTGAAGAGGTTGGAAATATCACGAAGAACCAGATTTTGCACGTCCGATGTCCTATTTACAGCAAAGGGGATTGGCGTCTAGCGCCTTCAATGGAGCAGCAAGCCATTCCACAATTAGTATGGCATGGTATGCCGCAAATGGACAAAGATAGACATGTACAAAAATTTATGCTGGCAAAACCGCCACCAGCTAAAAAATCAAAGTATGTAGTTGCAAATATATTTCAAGTGTCCAAAGGCTACAGAAAATGTTGGAAAAAAGCCAGGCCAGCGGAAACGTCCAGCAGCTGAAAGGACTAAAAAATGTTATAAATGAAATGACAAATTGTAGTTAATATACTTGCATATGTGTACGTTTAGTCATTAAATAAGTTTATATTTTTCCCTCGTAAATTGTTCTGTTATAACTTTTTACTTTATAACTTACATGTATTACTTTGCACAATATATTGCGCATGTCCGTTATGATTCTCATTCAAAGTCTGATTTCACTATGTCCTCCAACTCAATGCATCATTACATCATTACATGTGCTAATATAACGGACTCACCCTTAGTTGTGTCCCTTTATTTCGCGTTGTGACAACTATATATGCCGACAATTGTTAATAAACATTCATTAACGAGTTGAGATATAAACAATACTATTGTGACGGTATTATATTGCATGAGTATTATATCAATATTTAATAGAAAAAAGACAGATAGAGTATGACAAAGTTACATATAACTTAGTGTATGACAAAGGCAGATTGTATAATTTTATATAATAATAATCGTATTGAGAGACAAATACTAATAATATGAAGTTATATATTGCATAAGTGTAATATAAGTATATGTATCATTACAATTATATTTATAATAATGATATCAGCACGACTACACAGGCAGATTGAGTGTTACAACCGATCACAATAACGTATGACATCGTTCTCACAACTTTCAACAAGACTAAAACACGCTTTTTTAATAAAGATTTTAATTACGATATTGTCAAAATAAGGTTAATATAGTATAATATATACATATATGTGCAAATTAATCAAAAATAAACAAACAGACTTTGTTTGACTTTGCATGACTTTGTCAGACTTTGCGGTGTTTAGTAGGATCGCTGACACCTTACTTAGAAATGATATTAATGCAGACCATGAAATTTTATTAATACTGAACATGAGAAAAACTTTCATGTCAATATGTTGTCGATTTAGTTGGATTTGGTGTGGATTTGAGTGGATTTGGGTGTTACGTAACACCCCTTTGTTAGGGAGCCTAACCACTTGAGGTCACAACGAAGCAAGAAATTTGAACACATAACTTCTGGTATATTCTTCACTAGGAAGAACGCAAATTTAATTGACGCAATGCCTATGGCCACTTGAGCTGACTAAGAAAATTTTTTTAGTACACACAGATCTTGTTGTAGCGTCTTCTTCCTAGAACCTTTATATACATTATTCTGGTTTTGCGAAGAGAAACAAATTGTTCAACTCGTATTTAATTGTTTGTTTGCCAACTGAATTTATGGACCTTTTTGTTTCATTATTTCTTTTGTATTTTGTCATTCAACCTTAGTTCAATTTCGAGACGCGTTTCAGTTTTTCTCCAAGAAACTATCGGTAAAACGGTAGAGAGAAAAACAGCAAATGCGTATTAAGTAGTATCCATGAGCGTCTTCAGAAAACGTACACGGAACTAAATGTGCTATGCAAAGAAAATCGTAACCATCTACTGCAACTTATACACGGTGCTGATATTTGCATGTAATACATGACACCTAAAGGGCATATTGTATATAACACATATTAAAGGTATATTTGGGTGATGTATGTGCTTTGTGTAACCGTGGAGAAACTTGTTTTAGCTCACCTGACTGCAAGGCCAAGTGAGCTTTTGGTATTAATGCATTTCGTCAGTGCTTTTGCTATTGCCCTTTGTCCGTTGTGCGTCATCTGGCGTCCGTTAGCAATTGATTTTAATAACTTCTCAAAAACTGACATCAGTTTCAACCAGACTTGGTACAAAGCATGATGGCATAAAGGCCTTTCAAGTTTGTGCAAATGAGGCCGATCTGCTATCAATCCTGGCCACCATTACTAACAATAGAAAAACCTTCTAAAAACTTCTTCTCAAAACCTGCTTAACAGAATTTGACAAATTATCCTAGCATAGAGGGCTTCCAGATTTGACAAATTATATCTATCCGCCATCAAATGTGACCACGTTTTGAAAATAATTTAAAATTTTCTTTTTAAAATGACTTCACAAAAATCGCTGAACAGAATTTAGCAATATTTGGCACAAATCATCTTGACATAGAGGGCTTATCAGATGATAAAAATGATGTCCGATCCATCGTCAAACATGGCAACCATTACTAACAACGTAATTAAAAAAAAACCATTTACAATTCTTCTTCTGAAAAAGTGCTTAACAGGATATGTCCAAACTTTACAGAAAGTATTATCTGGTATAAAGGGAAAAACGTGAAACGATCTCTCAGAAACTACTTATCAGAATTTGACCAAATCTGACATAAGCACTTTGATAGTAAGGTCTTTCAGATTTGTACAAATGATGTTGTCTTGGCTTCAAATGTGGCTGCCATTACTAGAAATGGAAAATCCTTTATACGACTTATTAAATTCCACTCAACATAATTTTAGCACATTTTACTGAAAACATTCTGGCACGAAGGGCTTTTAAGTTTATTCAAATTATACCAATCTACCATAAAATAAGATTGCTGTTACTAAAACATAAATAACTTGTAATACCTTCTTTCAAAATAAACTTGACAGAAGTGTCCTACTTTGAAAGTATTTTAGATTTATACAATGATGTCTTTCCACCATCAAGTATGGCTAATGTCACAAAATGTAGAAAAACGTTGACAGCTTTATTTGAGAAACAAAAAAAAGCTGAACAGAATTTGACCAACTTTTACACTAAGCGTCCCGGCATATGAGCCTTTTTAATATTGGACACATAATGTTCATGTACAATAAAATATGGATGAAGATACAAAAACAATAGAAACCTCGCAAGAATTGTTTTCATAACATATGCAATCAACGGTATTGGAAGAAAGTTCAACCGAAATTATTATGCATACCCTGATATATTGGCCAACTGTTCTTGTACTTGACTATTAAACGTATGTCATCTAGATGAGTAATCTCTGGCTCACTTGGGCTTCTTGTTTTTTATATTGGATAATTTGTTTTCATTATAATGCACACATTACATTTAAAAAAAAAAGATTTTCTTTTTATTTGAGATATCATCAGCATATTAGCTACAAAAGTTGATGGAATTTGTAATCAAATTAAACGTTATTGGCTACTATTTATGTGTGAGTACATGGCAGATATTTGTGTACATTTTTCAAATAAATGATGCAAGGTTCCTCACATTTTGCACTGTTACCTTTTTGCAGTGGGTACATACTCGTTACCAATAAAAGAAAATCGTTTCTCTTTCACTCTCAATGTACTTGAAAACAGCGATGTTTTCATCAAAGCAATAAATTTGTGCACATTTTAAGATATTTGTTTGTCATAATTTCTAGTCGCATCACCACTTCTTATACCTTATTATCTGCAACTCAATTCATTCGGACCACCTCGGCTCTCTCTACGAATCGATTGACCATTGGATTGACCTAGAAGTTGCGAATGAAAAAATAGTTGGATGCATTTGCAACTTCTCAGTCAATCCTTGTTTCGTATGTAGCAGAGATGGTCCGAATGGCAGTTAATGACAACTATAGGCATACATTCGAGGTATGATCTATATGACTGACGTGGAGAAGTTGCGAATGGTCTATCACCAATACGTTTGTCTGTTTGTCTGTATATGGACACAGTAGCGTACTAACGGGGGGGGGGGGGGAGGCTGACGGGGCGGTTGCACTGGGAGAGTTATCGTTAGTTACAATATGTTCCGAATGACGAGTGTCAGTTCCAGAAATTTGAAAGTTGTGATTTGATTGGTGACACACAAGATCAACAGAACATGACCTCTTATTGGTATCCATCAGATCTCCACTTAGGACTCTGGAGATCTGATTTTAATAACATTGGTACTCATGTATCATTAGTCTGATACCCTGCCTCTTCACTACGTTACTAAACTGAGTGAAGTTGGCAGGATAGCAGACTAAAATTTTATAATGAAGTTTCCATACGAAATAGCGGATGGGTCGTAATAGATTAGATATGCTGTTTCCAAAATAAAGTTTATTTTGGAACTGTTTAAAAATAATGACACATAAAAATAGTGTTAAACAGAATGGTTAAATTGAAAAAGAATTCAGATAATGTAACACAAGCAACCAGTTTATAAGACTCAGATTTTTGCATCATACTCTGTGAACTTATTGCTTTTCTCCACACGATAACTATAAATGGTTACGTAAGCTAACAAATTCATCAAGCTGCTCCAAGATACTGCTAAGACGTGTTCTTGTTAATAAGAAATCCAATTATACTGAAATTAAATTGAAACTTCACAACAACTATCAAAACTTAAAGTCACTTTCAACCTACTGACATTTTGTCGAATAACAGGTATGGACTAAGCAACGTTAGAGATGACGAATTTATAAATGTGGCGACATCCTGTGCATCATGAAAGTTGTCTATTGCCGAAAAGAAATAAAGAAAGTGTCTCTAACAAAATTGCTTAAAAGAAAAACTTTGGTAAATACCAATTTTTTTCTACACAATTTACATTTGATAAAATAGCTTGTCACAAGCAATCACCGGAAGTTTTCCTTGAAAAAGGTATTTATTTTGCATTTTGTTTTCTATGGTGCAACGTCCCATATTCACCCCCACCCCCGTTACAGCTATAATATACAGCCAGAGTATTATTTTACCTTCTCTTTATTTTATTTACCTCTTTACCTTCCTTACACACTCACCTTCCTGACAAGCTTTATCCATCCTCCACATGGCCGCTTAAAAAAGGTTCACTTTAGTTTTCATTTATTGCTTTTCTTCACTTGTAGCTAATTTTTTTTTATTATTGAACATTATTGGGTCTTGATATATTAAGATAGGGCTTTATTCCATTTATCTCTTTCCTTTAGCCCTTGTCGTCTTCTTGTAACGCGGAATTCTTCTGATCTTTTTTCTTCTTTTATTCAGCCGCTACGACAGTTGTTTATGGGCTCACAGACTGTAACGACATCCGTTTCCAAAAATCCCTGTCGTCATAGCCTGGAAGCACAATCCTTTTTTTCGCCAACATTTGTTTTGTTTGTGTTGGCTTTAACGGCACTTTTAAAATATCATTGTATATATCATTCCGAGGAAATGGGAGTTATGTGCCTTTCCCAAAGACACACCGAGGCAGCCGAGCCGGGCTTGCCTGGACGGACATCGAACCAACGACCCTTGGATTACGAGTCTGACTCTCTACCATCTGAACTACCCTGCTCCCTTTTTTCTCAAAAGGGTTTACAAATTAGAAAAGCCTGGTTTAAACAAAAGACCTTATTATAATCCTTTTTTATCTACATGTAATTTAAGTGTATTTTATCATCCACCCATCAGTCTCTCAAACCCTCCTTCCATATCTCCCTTACCCTTACACACACTTAGATTAAATTATATAAAATGTGCAGCATGCTATAATTAACTGTGTGTTTTACCTATATTTTGATACATAGATAGATAAATTATAACGTAAATGTTAGCATGTTGGATTTTTGTGGTGCTGTAATAAGAACGAGCAAATGACGTTAACAATGTATCCATGGATATCACTGAGAGTGAGCAAATTTATAACCAATACTTCATAATACTTTCGACGGTTCTATGGAGTTTTTATCATTCTGGATAAAAATAAAACAAGCAAACAAAAAAAACGCGAATACACCAGAATGGAAGCAGGGTTCTGAACTCACCGTACTCGTATCAAACGTAAAATCCCGAAATACAGCAATATGTTAGGAGTAGGGTGTAATGTTTTAAAGTAGCAAGACAGTAGACCAACTATAATTAAATAAGTACAGGGGAGTGTAAATTTCAAATTGAACTTACAATTTCTTTTTGATTTTTAAAATCCTATCTACGGCTTAAACTTGACCTTTTAGATACAGACCAGCTGCTGGTATGAAAAGAATGAGCCCCCATCCCTTTTTCTCCCTTAGGACACGTTTTCCAGTAATTCGTTTTCCATTTCAGATAGGGATGGTAGCATATGATTGAAGGTTGGATTTGCGACACGCCTTTTAAGTTTGGTGGTGCAATCTGGTGGGTGATGGGAAGATAAGTTGAAGTGAACCTTGTAACATTGTAGTATCTGAATAGCAAAAGAGAGTGAAATGTATAACATTCATTGTATATAAAACAAGAGTACTTAGATGAAAGAGCTGATGATCAGCATCAGAATATGCGTTTTTCTTCACACCACCGTATGTGATGATAAAAATCAATTAGATCTAAACTCCACCCCAACTCGCACCGAATCTACATCCCACCACACGCACCCCAACCAGAACAGACGAAAATTGCAAATTCACCAGGATCAATTTGTTCGGCCACACATAAGAAACCTGGACACAAAATAATGAAATTTTATTCAAAGTTTGCCCTGAGATCTATGTAATCCCAGAGGGAAATCATACCCATCAGATATCAGATATGGTTACAAGTTAAGCCATTTTGAAAACTATGTTGTCTCAACTTATCCTGAAATGATGGTCGCATCGACTTGTTTCTCTTTAAAACAGCTGGTATTAGTGATATTTATGTATGGATTGTTCCTTCACTCATTAATCGTTATTTCCTCCTTGAGTAGACTTTTCACAAAGAAAATACTTTGGAACATGACAAAAATAATTACAAAGACATCATAGTAGCATGCATACAAATTTACACAGCAGTTACACACACACACACACAGACACACACACACACACACACGCGCGCGCGCGCGCGCACGCACACACACGCACACAACAAGGTGTTTCACTGTAGACGCATGACTGTGGAGGATGTTCTTTCCAGCATAATCAGATAGTTTCACTCATTTCGGCAATCGCATTGAGGCAATATGGCCGTCAGCGAGTGGCCCTTTATGTAAATCCTCAAGGACAAGAAAACTGAATCAATTCATTTTGTATGCATGCATATTAAACTGAAGTTATTAGTATCAATAAAGATTAAATATATTACATATACATGGCCAAAGTGTTCTTGTTATTGCCCCTCTTGTCTAAATGGAGAGTCATATTTTCATGGTTGTTTGACTAATACAATTTTCACAAAATACAGTCAATGAAATTGTGACTGTCTGATTTCCTGCAACGCCGCCTGCTTTACTATTTAAGCTTTCAACTTTATGATCTTTCTATCTTTACTCCTTCTGAAGGGAACGTCGAATCGGCATAGTGTGAGGTGATACTGATCGACATTTTTGTATGTCTTAAAGCGTGTTTGGTAAAATTCAACCATTATAGCCATAATACATAATAGCTTGCACACACCACATTCTAAGAAATTTAGTATAATTCTATTAACAAAAAAAAAAAAAAGTATTCTGTGCATATTAGCAATATTGCCAATGTAAGTACACGGCTCTCTTTGTTCATGAATATTTTGTTTGAAGGAGCTTGTAAAATGTTTTGTTCAATAAAACTAACTTGTTTTCTTTACGAATGGTTTGGACCAGACTTTATGTTAATATATAGGTACCGTAGACGGCACAGTTCATATGAATGTTGAGAGCCAAACTTTATGGTTATGACTCAAGAAATATATTGATCGATCCCTCTGTTTGTCTTTCTGTCTGTCTGTCTCTCTTGCATAATGTACCAAGCTTTGTTGAAACTGCTTTAAGAAAATTTAATGCAAAGACTAATAGTAATTTTTTTAACAGTGATCTTGATCTTGAAGCACCTCATACAAAATTATTAGACTTTTCATGGGAAGGAAAATATAAATGTTATGGACTATAATTACACTACGTAACACAATTTTTGTTCCTGGGTAGTAAGTGTTATTTCGTAATTGCTTATGCCTAAAAAGTATAGAAAATGGCTATTATTCCCCACAAACTTTGCTTTTGTGACCAGGACAGTGATATTTTGAAATTTACCTATTTCCAATGAGAAAACGGGCGAATGTGTGTCTTTTCGTTCACATAAAGTCAGAAAAAACAACAACATATGAATAAAAATTAACATGTATTTATACTAAAGTAATACAAAAATGACTACAAAAGATTTAGAAATGAGTAGTTTTTCGAGATTTACGATTATACCGTAAATCACTTTCACGAATCAGCCCCCAAATGTAGTCTCCCATCATGTTCTCGTTATACTGTCCTTGGTAGCGGCGTTCAAAGTCCAGTATATCCTGGTGGAAGCGCTCGCTTTGCTCCTCCGAGTACGCTCCCATGTTCTCCTTGAATTTATCAAGATGAGCATCAAGGATATGGACTTTGATTGACATCCTACAGCCCATTGTGCCGTAGTTCTTCACCAGAGTTTCAACCAGCTCCACATAGTTTTCGGCCTTGTGATTGCCCAGGAAGCCCCGAACCACTGCGACAAAACTGTTCCAAGCCGCTTTCTCCTTACAAGTGAGTTTCTTGGGGAATTCATTGCACTCCAGGATCTTCTTTATCTGTGGTCCGACGAAGACACCGGCTTTGACCTTGGCCTCAGACAGCTTAGGGAAGAAGTCTTGAAGGTACTTGAAGGCTGCCGACTCCTTATCTAGAGCTCTGACAAATCGTTTCATAAGGCCCTATTTGATGTGCAGTGGTGGCATCAGCACCTTCCGGGGGTCCACCAGTGGCTCCCACTTGACGTTGTTCCTCCCCACAGAGAACTCGGTCCGCTGTGGCCAGTCCCGCCTGTGGTAGTGCACCTTGGTGTCCCTGCTGTCCCAAAGGCAAAGATAGCAGGGAAACTTGGTAAAACCGCCTTGGAGACCCATCAGGAATGCCACCATTTTTAAGTCTCCTATGACCTCCCAGCCGTACTCATCATACTTCAAGGCGTCCAGCAAGATCTTGATGCTGTTGTAATCCTCTTTGAGGTGCACCGAGTGAGCCAGGGGAAGAGACGGGTACTTGTTACCATTATGAAGCAGCACGGCTTTGAGGCTCCTGGATGATCTGTCAATGAAGAGGTGCCACTCATTCTGATTACAGGCGATTCCGATTGCCTCGAACAGACTGGTCACATTGTGGCAGAAGCAGAGCCCATCTTGACGGGTGAAGAAGCTGGAAAAAGGTTGGTGACGCTTCCTCTGATCTGCGACTTGCACACTTTCATCCAACAAGTTCCACTGCTTGAGCCTAGACGTCAAAAGCTCGGCATTGGACTTGGTGAGACCAAGATCTCTAATCAAGTCGTTGAGGTCTTTTTGGTTGGGGTAGTATGGGTTTCTCTCCTCAGCTCCACCTCTGAAATTGTCATCTGGATCTACAACGTCTTCCTCGCTCTCTGACTTGCTGCTCTCTTCTAAAGACGGCTGCTCTCTCTCCGGAGGAGTGGGTACGGGGAGCTCATGGCAGTGTGGCACCGGGGCGATGGATGAAGGAAGGTCCGGATAAGTGATAGCAGGTGCATTCTTGCCAGTCCGACGTTTGAAAGGGTCCACCATGCAGAAGTAGCAGTTGCTTGAGTGGTCAGTGGGTTCCCGCCAAATTCTTGGGATAGCGAACTTCATGGCTCTCTTTTCCCCTCTGTACCATCCTACAAAAATACATTTATTTCACCCATGACTAATGTGTAAGAGATTCTCGCAACATTTTTCATATATGATATATTTTTTCAATAACATTGAAAATTGTAAAACGTTTTAAAATTAAAACTTTTACGATTTTAAAAATTTTAACAAATTTTATAACATAAAATTCCGAGCAACAATTGTCCATCTTTCCTTCCAGAGTTTTTTTGCAGTGCTCGCAGGTGAAATGAGGTGCCCAGGGTTTGTCTTGATCCCCGACAGGCATGCCGAAATATGCCTTGTAGGTCTCACACATCTTAGCAGATGCTTCCACGGAGTACTTTTTCGCTCTTGTCTTGATAAATTGGCCGCAGACATAGCAAAATGCGTCTGCCGGATGCTTGCAGCCTCTTGATGCCATCTCAGAAAAATGCAGATATGTATCCACTTAGGCAGCTGGAACTAAACTGAACTGGTGGGCTTAAGGCCCCTGTATTTATACTACTATTTATATAACTGGAAAGTTCTAGAAAGTTCTAGAAGTTACTCCAAGTTTACTCAGCACTGAAGCTATCTGGATTGTTCTGGAAAATAGGTAAATTTCAAAATATCACTGTCCTGGTCACAAAAGCAAAGTTTGTGGGGAATAATAGCTATTTTCTATACTTTTGAGGCATAAGCAATTAGGAAATAAAACACTTACTACCCAGGAACCCCGTCCCCCCCCCCCCAAAAAAAAAAAAAAAAAAAAAAAAATTGTTACACGGTGTTATCATTATAGTTTCGATATCATTTCAGGTTATCCTCTGAACATATTCTAGTCTAGGTAATTTAACGTCTTTTCTAACAAACTAAGACATTTTTCTATTTATCTCTCTATTATAGCTCATGAATGTACCAACATGATGCACGGAGTCAGACAACTGATGGTCAGTTAATGAGCGGTCCTCATTATGCACAGTTCATTAACATTTGAGAGTCCAAGAACAGTGTCTTAAATTCCCATAGGCAGTACTTATAGAGAGGTCTGAGGTTTATTAAAATGAGCAAAGAAGAAATAAGTGCCAACAGTATGTTTGAGTTACCAGTAGCGTACTAACAGGCGCCAGAGGTCTTGGGGCGACAAAACAGCTGTTAAAAATTCGGGCCTCGTATTCTGTCCATTTGGACCATCATCGTCGCCCCGGGCGCCATTTACCCTTAGTACACCACTGTGAGTGAATGAATAAATGAAATTTTCAATGACCCCCCCCAACCCCCAATGTCATGGACTTATCAATCACTAATGTTTTGAGAAACACCGTAACAATATCCTTTTTATGCGGCATCCCTTATAGATACATAATGAAATGAGATGTTGTATTTAACATTATCTTAATTTGAGCATTTCGCTGTTTGTCAATAAACTGTGAGGTGTTTTAAATCTAAGCAGTTATAGCAAAAATAATAATAAAAGGAAAGAAGAAACAAACTTCTCTTGTATACCCGCAAATCCAAACTAAATGAACAATCGAATGTTTCAATTTTCTAGAATTTCCTTGCAGTTTCAATATCGTTGCAAACTTTTGTATATGCAGGATTCCCGAAACGGCTGCGATCAGTACATAAAATTCAAAGTTAGGCTTGTGATTATGGTACAATTTTCAAACAGCAAACAATGTCAGCTGTTGACCATTTATGTTCTGCTGTGTTTTGTGTATATTTGCACAGAAAATATCAGGGCCTCTGGTGGTCGTGTGGTCTAAGGCATCTCACCTCTGTCCACATTGAATTGAGTTTCATCTCGTCAATCGTGGGTGAGTGAGAAAGCTTGCCAGTAGCTTCCTGTGGGTCTGTGGTAAATCCCAGGTTCTTATTCCACCAAATATACTGGCCACCATGTATAGCCTATGATGTGTTGAACAATGATGTAAAACCCACAACATGTAGAATGAATGCTATATACAGTTTTTAAAAAAAACCCAAACCCCCCGCCAAAAAAACAAAAAACAAAAAACAAAACACACGTCCACACTGGTAATAAAACCACCCCGCTATAGCGATCTAAAATCTAAAGACTAAAGAATCACATTTATCTCCAAGATGAAAACTCTATACAATCCAAATTAAAACAACTCCGCTATTCCGGATTACGAACAGTGATTCCAGTCCAGAGTGATACTTACATTTTACCCCGCTAATAGAATCGATCGATTACCTATTAGTCCAGTACATTTACTCAAAATAGAGGCTTGACCCAGGACATATTGCAACAGAATTGATTTTGATTGGATGATGCTTGTGAAGGTCTACACATCAATGTATTAAAAGTCCCCCAAAATCTAATGATGGGAAATTAATTAAAAATGGCATTAATTAATTAACTAATTAACTTACGTTTATTTTTCACGTTTGCGCTAATAACTCGAAAACTATGACAAGTACCTGGTTATATAATACACCATTTGAAAGCCAATTTTACACTCTTGTGTTTGATATATGAGAAGATATGAACAAACATTAAAACACCAGTTGAAATTGCATAAATAACTTAAATTTCGTGCATTAATCGCTACACTGAAAGCATAGACACTGCTTAATACTAGTTTTAGGATCAAGCAGTCTAGTATTTTCATAATATCTTATTTAGAATTTTCTCAAGTGTTCATAAGCTATATTTCAGACCTCTAATTTGTCTGTTGTAAATGTGAAATAGAGTGAAATACAGTAATATATCAGACAGATCTATTTAGTCAAAATCACCATCTTCTTCTTACAATGTTGGATGCGGGTAGTTGAAATAAATTGTGCCTCTACAGTGTCCACAAGCTGTCAAACATTCTAAATTGTGTTTTTTACAACTACATCTCAAGGTACTACAATCTGTTTGGCAGTTGCATCGTATTATCTGCAGAAGTTCCTTTGGTGCTGGAGGTAAATCAGTCGTCTTAGGTAACATCTCACTCTCGTTAATTTTCCAACCCCATTCTGCTGGATTCAAATCTGTAACACCCATCCACGATAGTACAGTCTTAGACTGTGGTACTTCGCTGCAGCACCAGTTGGTGGTAAACTTTGTTGCTGAACAATAGCGTTACTCTCTGCAACGTTTCTCACAAAACTTGTCATAAAGGAGACTGTGCAGTCTTTCTCCGTATTTTCCACTGAATATGCAAACAAGGGGCTCTTCTACTGCAGTAATGACATCGTCTGCACTGGCATGTGGCACAGTAAATGTAGCAATGATATCTTGAAACTTTACATACTTTTGTGCTTTTCATAGAGCTACACATTTTACTATTCCAAATATTCTGGATGTTGTGTCACATCCAAGGAGTGCATGGATTGGGAGTATCAAGGTGCGCAGTTTGTGTCTAAGTGTTTCCTTGATATCTTTAATGTTCCAGACATTAGCTTTTCTTATTGAACTTTGCTTTGGTTCAGGCCTTAAGAAGATTATGTGGGCGGTAAGGTCAGCAGCTGTAGGTTTGAATGCTATAACATTTGATTTGCCATTTATTTCAGTTATAACAATGTTGTCTCCTAAATGTTCCAAAAGCTTTGTTTTCATCCATTTAAAGCTATAAGCCTCACAGCCAGTATTTTGAAGAATATCATCCATCTTCTTGATGAGATCATGAATAGTTGTCTATTCATCATCATTCTCTCTCGTCCAAATATTGGACAACTTTTAAAACTGCTTCACTTTTAACATCATCTGATGGTCTGCCTACTTTTGATTTATGTGACTTGGCACCTTCTGGGAGGTAAGTTGAGGCTTCTGGCATGGGTTTTCGTGTTCTAAAATTAACACTGCACGTCTGATGGTAAACTGCATCTGAAGCATGAAGATCAGCAATGGCTGACATAATCCTTGCCCAAAACTTTATCAACCCATTCATCTCCTCTTTCTGTACATGTTGCTGTTGTTATAGACTCATCACAATCTTTTGTTCTTACAGGAAAAGTATAAATGCTTCTCCTTTTTGAAGTTTTCCCATCAAGTTTAGCCGGCGTAATGCAAAACAAACAGTGTTCCCTGAAGGAAAACTTTTATTCTTTGGACCGAAGTGTACACTTTTTGCTTGTTTCTTCCTCTGTCAACTGATTACTAGTACACGTCTTTTGGATTTGACGGGAGTGACAATAGCGGCGACGACATTCTGTGTGTACACGCTGACCGGGTGTTACTTGTATATTGTCTCCTCTTGCTTTACTTGTATTATTTATGCTAGCACCTAAGGTTGCAGTTGGCTTTTAATTTCCCAGTTTCCATTGCAGAATACACACTTCTCCATTTGAACTTGGATAATTTGTTACTTTCTATTTTCCGGAAAGGAAATAATAAAGTCTTTAGTACATTCAGCATATCATGAACAACAATTGAAACAAGGGTGAAAGGCAAGAAAGCAATCATCATTAGATACATTTTTACAACGTTGTACGTCAAAAAAATTAAACACAACAATTCTCATAACTGTGACAAATATAATGCTATGAACAAAATATAAACTTCATTGGAAAGTTAGTGAAATGAGCATTTCAATGATGTATCACACACTATGTTATGTTCCATGTATATTTCACAAACTGCATTAATAATATAACTGTGACCGATAATTTATTAGTGAATTAGTATGGATAATTAATCAATTTCCCACCATAGGACTTTGGGGGACTTTTCATATGTGAATCAATACAGCCTTCCAACTTGAATGCAACTGGTTTCATTTCTGTTGCAATTTGTCCTGGGTCAAACCACTATTTTGACTGGAGTATATAGTCATCACATAAACCACTACCCGATGGATGCTGACAGCAGAACCCAGATATTTAGACCACTCTGCTTATGCGACCACTTTCTTTCCGTCCCGCTGCTGGTCGTAATAGCGAATTTTCATAGTATATGATACCATTAGGTGATTACCTTTGAGCGACATATATATAGAACCGTTGGGCGACACATACAAATATGTCGCCCAATGGTTGGTTGTATGCATGAACGGAAATCGTTTTACCTTCCGGCGACAGTAAATTGGCGACCAAAAATATATGTTTGTCATTTATGTTGTCTTACCACTTTTTATGACCTTTTACATTCCTTTCAATAGCAATAGTCCATACAGAAATCACTATATAGGCACAAGAATGACTCGCAGATATTCACACATATTCAATGTACAAAGATGTCGCCAAAAGGTACCAATTTATATGCTGTCGCCTAAAGGTCGGATTTGTCATTATATATATATATATATATCACTTTAAAAAGTGTTTAGATTAGTATCGTAGTGTTCATGATTTACGTTATTCTACTATATTAACTTAGATGTTCAGAAAAAAACAACAACAAACAAAAACACAAAAAAACAACAAGAACAACAACCCCCTCCGATATGGATGCCCGTGCTTGTTTTACAAAGAGCTTAAAATCGTCACTTTACTGATGATATTTATGACCTACGCCTAGTATATATTCATGTATGTGTCTGTGTGTGTCCTATTCTCCCACTGCACCTCAGTTTTCTTTATTGCTTTATAATCAGGCACCTCAAACAATGATTGCTTTAGATTGGAAAAACGTGTGCCTTACCTAATCTCGCACCTCAAACAATGATTTGATTGCTTTAGATTGGAAAAACTTGTGCCTTACCTTGATAATCTCGCACCTCAAACAATGATTGCTTTAGATTGGAAAAACTTGTGCCTTACCTATGTTTGCTATGTGTGAATACTATTGATGAGTGTGTCTATATTTCATGGCACAATACGAGTTTCATGTGAATTTTTTTGCTTCTGCCAAATTAATTAATGATCGTTATTTATCCTGTTTAGATGTATTTTATAATTCACCTGTAGTGTAATACACAAAGCTTCAGTTCTATTGGAAGTCTCAAAAATAGTAACTAGAAGTCTTCGAACCACCCAAGATCATATCCTAAAAGTTTGAAGTCTCTATATCAAACGGTGTAACAGGAATTGTGCAACAGTACTCACGCAAATACGAACGGGCGGATGAACAAGCAGGATTAATAGAATCCTTCACATGCATCAGCGTAGCAAAGAAAAAATACGATCAGAGAGTAGGAATTTTGAGGCAGACACAAGGCTCGTGTCTACCGTAAAATTATGATATCGAGCCTAAAATTCTGATCCTGAGAGTGGACTTTTCCAGGCCAAATCAGATGCATAATGAAGGATTACTTTTCTCACATTTTTAAACGAAAAATGAGGGTCGAAATCAAAATGGCCTATTGTGAATACTGATGAAACTTTAAAACAGCAAAACACTCATTAAAAATTTCCTCAGCTCATGATAGAGAGCAAAACATTAGGTTTGCATTGAGCAATTCAGTGAAAACTTTAATTTACATTTAAACACATATCGTCGTCGCAATCCACGAACGAAAATCCGCTCCGCTCCTTTATCACCTGTGGCTGCCTGTGCTAAGAATTTCCTCGTTTTTCGTGGGTACATAAATACAAAAATACGTCAAGAACAACACAATGTAACAATCTCCGACACATCAATGAATGTGCCTGTTTTATCGATCCATAAGTGACTGTGTCTGGAAGAGAAACTTTGACTGGTTCATTCAAACAGGTCATGTTGGATCACAACGGCTAGAAAATTCTACTCGCGCTCGCAGTGACTGGTTATGTAGGTTTATGCATATTCATGAGAAACAGGAAATCTCAGCACAGATAGCCATGGGTGGTAAAGGTGCGTAGCGGATTGTCGCCCGTGGCTTGTGACGATAAACACAAATCAGGGAACTGTGGTCGAGACAGTTCAGCTAATGGCAATACACAGTGTCCGAATTTTGTATTGTTTAAAAATTTAGACAAATGCGAACAGGAAAAAAGATACAGTTCACTTTTATCCCTAAAATTAAACGAGACAAAGCCGTTTTTAATCTAGAGTAGATTTCACTTTCATAAATAATAGCGACAAAATTAATTTTAAACAAATAATAATTACAACAACGGTTTTCTCTACTAGAATGCGGACTACATAATCTGTACATGTAGCTAGGACGATCAGTGCAAAAGCGTCCTGTTTGTGGGACACTAACTTCAACCGCTGCACATTTTAGGATGTAAATGTGTTGCAATTAATGTTTATCTTGATTATTGTGAAAGAATGATCAAGTGGCGATAAAAAATTTGGGCGTATCTGCCAGTTTGTGTGCACTATAATCCCAGTAGAAGGTCATATGATGAAAGACATCAGTCACATGATGAAATATATAGATATTCCTCATCTTTGTTCTACACTGGAAAACACTATAATGCACACGTTGGAATGATAAAAAAAAACATAATTCCCACCTTCTCTTCGAAAGGCGTGGGGATAAGCAATGTACTCAAGGGAAAATCGTATAAGGAAATATAAGACGTGAAATATTACCTGTGAAAACTGGAGCAGAAAAAGGACCATTAATATCTAAAATATGAAATTCAATTAAATAGCGCTGAAAAATATGGCCATAAAAGTTACTAGCTCGTCCGTTTCTTAACAAGAGCCTATATGTGTGATAAGCTCTACAGTTTTTATTGTCATCTGATACAAATGTCCGTCATGCCTCTGGTGTACCTTGTCTACCGCACGTCGTAAACGTCAAGTGGACAGGTAATTGATGTAATATTTAAACGAGGCACGCCAAGATTTTATTCATGGGAAATTAAACGCTTTAGCAAATCATTTTCCGATGGGAGGCATTTGTGAAACAAATATGATCATTTTTGTCCACACCGGCTTTTATAGACTTTGCTGCCGAAATAAACGGGAAAATGCCTTAATAATTTTTAAAAAAATATCCTCAGGGAAAAACAAAGAAAACCAACTACAGGGATATATGAATACCCATTTAGGCAATATTGTCAAGCGTATTGATTTTTCGTTTTCTTAAAGAGGCACTATTTATATTTATGGATGTAAAGAAAGCGGTACTCTATATTTAATGATATACCCATTATTATACAACTCATGATAAATCCGGTGCTGATCTGAAACCTTGTAACAGATACGTATCTGATAGAATTAGATTCATCCGCTGTCAAGGACGATGTCACCTAACAAATGTCGCACGAAGGGACTTCTACAGTTACGCTATATTTAGACACAATGTACAATGTGAGTAGACGGAAGGAATCAAAGTAAAACAACAACAACAACACATAAAACGTTGTTTTTTTTAATTAGGAAATAATTATTTTGGGGTATATAATAAACTCGTCACCAGTACAATGACTTGATCCGGTTGCTTGTATCGCGTATCATTTGATAGCGGAAGGACATCGGAGCATACTCGACCCTTCAGGTCTCACGAGATCCGATGTCCGTACGCCGTCAAACTCGACGCGATACCAACACCCAGATAGAGTCACTGTACCGATAACCTGTAGATATCCCGATACTTTGACATTTTTTGTGAAGATCTTGCAAAAAACATATCCATTCTGGAAGCTGTGGACGTTTTTTGTTCGTAATTTTACATAACCGTGTCATCGGGTCCACTTACAGAAATTCGGGGCCCCTGGGAAGAGCAGTCATGGTCCCCAAAGCTAGTTTAATTTCTTTGTATATAAAAACCTGTGTACAGTTTTGCATATAAAACCTGTAGTAATCTATAATAACTTAGACTCTTGCAAGGAACAAATTGAAATATTTACTGCAAAGAATAGTTTATTTTTTATCACTGAGCCGACGACGGGCCCCAAAAAATCGCTGGGCCCCTGGGTAATTGCCCCCGCTCATGCCCCTCCCCCCTCGGCGGGCCTGCATGTCATCACGCCCTAACAGTATGCAAAGTAGAAAGTGCACAACCTATCACGTGGTATAACTAAATTATTTTAACACGTTAAACTATACGATCGAAACTTTATCAATATGCCAGAAATATTGAATGAAGAATCTTGCAGTTGATAAACATATCAATCATGAATTTCAAAACTGGAATAAATTGCCTTTTTAATATATATATGTTAGTCGAAAACATCTGATGTATGATTTTGTGACAGCTCAGAGTAGGTATGGTTCTATATCTCAATGTTAACTACAATCTGTATCTCTTTGTATTCTTCATTTCTATTTAACCTTTTTTTTCTCAGATAATTGTATTTACACTATATGTATATTTATTCTTTTCGTTTACTTTAATGCCATTATAATTAATACACTTTATATATATATATATATATATATATATATATATATATATATATATATATATATATATATATATATATATTCATTTGAATTTTAGTGGAAGGGTTGATAACTAAGCTGTGAGAACTTGAAGATTTACCCAGTTTGCTGTACAACTGGCAACAAAATAAGATGAAATCAAATTAACTTTGACTTTGAATAAATAAAAACTGAAAGTAAAATTTCATACATGATCTATCGGCATCAAATTGACTGCTTTAGTTTGCACCTAAATGTATAACTATATACCTGAGAGTTATTAGAAGTACCTATTCATTTAGAAATCTGAATAAATATATGAACATTCACATGGGAGGAAAACGTATTTAAAAATTTGATGGAAGAAATATTACTTTAATGGCTTATAGATGTAATTTTCATGTACATGCAAATTTGTAACATTTGAGATTTAAACTTGGAGTCAGTGGTTAAAAAACGATATCAACAGATTTTAGATTAACGAGAAGAGGACATTTGTGTGTTTATCAACGTATTTCAACTAATGATACATGTAGATATTTTTATAAAAATAAACAAATCAATTTGAGGACATATGTGGTTAAAACGAAAGTGCTTTGTCCAGTGTAACAATCCGTTTGATCTACTACAGGAAAATTTGTCGAAAATTGAAAACATAATCATCAGGTGGATTAGCTTCCTACAATTCACCGCTATAGCTTCTATTATTATTTTTTTTTTTAAATGTCTAAAAATGTATTTTAAATTCTGGTTGTATTTTCGAATCTTTAGAATTTCTGAGTTCAATGTAACTTAAACTATTTGACTCTGACTTGTCCCAATATAAATAATGTCCGACAAGCAATGTATTCCATCAAATTATCTTTTTCAATAAAAGTAACGAAACACTGCACTTTGTAAACTTAAACATATTATATGTTCATGAACCTCTGCAAGTATATAAACGTCATCACTTATTCGACAAACTGCAGTCGAGTAAACAGTAATAATAACTTTATACAATTTTCCATCGTGTAGTTGAATAATACTTTCCGGATGATACCACGTGGATGATTAACTTGTTATACGATGCAAGATAACATTGCCTGTAAACCATTTGAATATGCAAACAATATAAGTTAGATTCTTTATCTAATTTTACAAAAGAAGAATTTGATAAATTTGATGATAAACCTAATGAAAACCCGAATGTAAAATCATGCAAAGTAATTTTAGCGCCTTCTTGCACAATATACATTTAGATCTGGATTGTTTTAAATCAATAGGACATCAGATCCTGTTCTACTTGGTTTGCGGAACAGCTTCTCTCTCTCTCTCTCTCTCTCTCTCTCTCTCTCTCTCTCTCTCTCTCTCTCTCTCTCTCTCTCTCTATATATATATATATATATATATATATATATATATATATATATATGTATGTATGTATGTATGTATGTATGTATGTATGTATGTATGTATGTATATGCATATGTATATATTTATTTATTTATTTGAAACAAATGGCCACATATTTAAGTCATGAGTAAACTGAGGAAATGATGAATAAGCCCTTCCCTGATTTAAAATCGATAGCTGATGGATAACAGAATTACCTACTTCAAAGAAGTAGTAAATGACGTAATACTTCAATCAATCTTTCTTTATAGTGTATACATACTTCGATAATTATCGCAAATTCCGTTCCTTCTGCAATGCTTGTAGTACATCCACTAATGTAAATTTAATACATTTTATTTTATTTCAGGTTAAGAAAACTGAATGAAACTGTTTACATCAATGTAGATATATTCCAATTTTTGTCTTTTGATATCGCGGACAGTCGTCAATTAATGGTTCTCCTATACATTCAGCGAGTTATGAATGAATATACAACACGAATAAGTACAAAGGAGTCAGATTGGATTCCCGGATTCCCAGAGGCCACAACATATTGCATAGCCCTACTTGTGTTTCAAAACAGGTTTTATATGCATCCAAAGTCGTTGTCTTCATTCATTGCAATATTTCAGATTTGGAAAGTTAGGTATACTCAGTCTTGTTAAAAGCCTAATATTTCAACTAATGTTGACAGCTTTGTCATTAAGGTGGTCTTTTGTATTTGCGGAAAATTTATCAGCATACTAATTAGATCAAAAGCCAGAAAAATATTATTAAAGTCAACGCAATGTTTTAAACAACATGATAAATGTTGTTTATGTCACATATAACTTGAGGCCAGATAAATCACTTGTAACTAGAACGTGGTGATATGTAGAGGCGCAGAGTGCAAATCTATTTGGGCCCTCGGTACCCATGTCTTACCTGTATGAACAATTCTGATTGGTATACCCATTTACATTATGCAGAATATTTCTCTTTCACTATCAATTTTTTTAACAACATTTTGTTTCCAGCACAAAATCCTGACACACTTAATTTCTCTCTCTAAAGCTCTCTGGAATGGGACGCGTGATGATGATCTTAAATCAGATGCTATTTGCCAAACAATTTTATCGTATGAAGAATGAAGTTGTTTTAAATATGCAACAAAACTTGAAATTTTCAACTCTTGGTTCATTGAGCAAAAAATGTATACTTTCTTGGGAGAGTGGAACTTAGCAAACAACAGTTGTTTGTAGTGGAGCAAGCAAAAACTTGTCTGAAGAAATTTGTACATTCCCAAAAGTATTGCTAAATGTGTTCCTTTCTCTTATGTTTTAACTTAAATAAAATTTGTTTAAAGTGAGGTTTCTTAATGACAAAGGAAACCCTTACTGTGATATGCTTTCTCCTTATTAAGACAAGCATTTTCCTTGGAAACAGAGATCACATGAGAATTGCTTATTGCTGCAATACAATTTCTCATTTCAAATCTCTGCACATGATATATAGGTCTGTTACGACTGACTTTACTGCAGTTTTTCATCAAGTAGAGTTCACATATAGACTGCGAAGTATTGTCGCTTTCAGTGCAAAAAGGTATAAGATAGTGAGCCGACTTTCCCGTTTCTGTATGTGAGTTAGAGAGAAATAACACCTGCTGGCACCAAGGTAAGTTAACCGACTCTCTCTCTCTCTCTCTCTCTCTCTCTCTCTCTCTCTGCCAGTTACGGACAGATAATACATATTAGCGTAAAGAAACTCTGTCAGTCAACTTTCTTCTGTTTTACTGTCAATCAAATAAGATAACATCTGATATGTAACTTAAAAGAAGCATAAGCTCCGTGTCGGAATAAGGTGACTTTTTCCTACTTAGACTTAGGAATGTATTGAATAATAACATCTTGTCTGTTACCAAGTGTTACATTAGTCGCTGCTACCTATGTTCATTTTCGGCAAAGTTCGGCCTATTCCTGACAGGAGACTATATATTATCTTTTTCTTTGTAAATTATAGATTTTGCCACTTTGTTCTTTGTAGATTTTAAATTCTTTTCTCATATGCTATCTCCTATTAATAATGATAAGTGTTAGAAAGAACTGCAGTCATCATTTAAATGTTATAGTTGTAAAATTTTCAATCATTGCAATTCTCTTTTATTCTTATTGTTTGAAATTGCAAAATACAGAGTGTTGCAGATTGCTCTATCTTTATTAATCATTTACATCTATTAAAAAGATGTGGTAATAATAGGAATTGATTCTTTTTAATTTTGTCATTATTGTTTGTGATTATTACAATAGTGGTGTTATTTTAAAAGTTTTTCGCTTCGAACTTCATGTTTTACAATAGTTATTTTTGGAAATAAATTCTTCATACCTTGATAGTTGTAAATATTAAATTTTTGGCACTTATGATTTAACATTTGAAATTCTGTATTTATTTAAATTCATGCATGACGATCTTCGCATTATTCAGAAATTTTCGTTTTCTACTAAATTTAAAGTATTTCGGCTACGTTTTAATTAATTATTTGATTATTTACAAAGTTTTTTTAGTATATTTCTAAAGCACTAATTCTAGAAAATTATGAAGCTGGTAGTTTCTAATTAAATAATTTCAGATTTGTCTCTAATTCCCGCAAATATGTGACAACCTTTTCCGTATTCCCTCGATGGAGTGACACGTCTCAAGTCGCTGTGACGAAGAGAAGATCAACATGCTCTAACTGTCATCTTCAGGTCTGGGGAGATTCCCCGCAAACACTTTCTTTGGAATCACGGTGAGTACATAGCTTTCATGAGAGATTGGTGGACAACACAAATCGTATCATCATAGGTCCATAAAGTATACAATAAAAAAGTACTCACGACAGTGCCATCATACTTAAGCTCTAGGATTAAATGCATTGGAGACGCTTCTCGAATCCAGAATGTCGAGAAGGGTGATTTAAAAGCGTCGTGCTACATCCGCCTTGTTGAATACAATGGTCTACATTAATTGAATAAAGATATACTTCCCGTGTTGAATTAAATATCCTACCAAGTTTTCTTCGCAAAGGAATTGTGGTATTGACTATAGTATGTATATGATATTGGCCGTGCCACTATGTACCTCTCAAGGAAAACTATAAGCATTCTGTGTGAATTGTATGCCCTGCAGCTATGTAGCTCTGAAGAAAAACTTGAGGAAACAATGTTCCTTTACAAAAGGAAGCTATCATAGGTATATAGTTAGTATTAAAGCTGTGGAAAACTATTATATTTGATGTGACGGTGATAAAAAATATGTTTCTTATTAAGCGAAAGTTCCTCTTAACCGTTTTCGTATTAAACGCAGTTATTTTCACATAATATTATACGAGTCTGTTCGGCGATTTCTAAGTGTGTTTGTAATTAGAGGCAATTCACCTTATGCAATAGAAAAATGTTTCTTTGACCATAGTGGCGGACGAGTAATTACCTGTAAATGCATGCGCGTGAGTGACATCCTTTTCACTAACCTAACACTTTATTCGAAATGTTCAGGGTCCCATTGGGAACTACCTCGGCTATTTCTGCGAGACAAATATATCCAATTTCTCCGCAAAAAAGCAACTCAATCTATTCGGATCATCTTGGCTATTTCTGTGATTGGATTGACTGACTGTAGGATTGAATGAGAGTTTACGAATGAAAAAAAATAGTCCAATCATTCGTAACTTCTCGGTCAATCCTTGTTTCGTAAATAATCGAAGTGGTCGACATACATTCGAGGTATGATTCGTAGAATTAACCTGGAAGATGCAAATGTCAGGGACCCTAACAAGAAAACACGATCTATCACTCGTTGTTTTCGATTTGCTATCGTTCTTCTTTGCTTATCTCCCTTTTTCGTTTTTTCGAGTCGGCATCGCCTGGTATTTCATCATAAAATATTAGGTACTGAACGACAAACTATGAGCAACTCATACTGTTCCACTTTGAGATGGGTTTATGTTATTAAGTGGCTAGTTATTCTTAAAAACTAGTTAACCTTAGTAATAACATCGGAGAATTCTGCCATAAGCTGGCCATGGTTTGATGACTTCTTGCTTATGAAAAATATTTACGATCCACACCTGGACAAAACACATTTGAAAGCCAAAAACGAACAAAGTAGGCTATCTTGCAAAGGGTCTCTTGGTACGATCTGTCGCGAAATCAAGATGAAATGCAAATTAACCGACGATAAACACGGGGTCAATTCAACGATACCTTACTCTGGTTTAATATCTCTTGGTTAATCCAGGTGGCATGAAAGGATAAGTAAGGTCGGGCATTTAGTAAGCAATCAGTCTATAATAGTGGCATAGGGAAAATCTAGTGCTGTTAGGTGTCGTGTTTTCTAAATGTACTAAGGTAGATTGAAATATTAAATCTCAGAGGTAAAAGTTAGATTGTCGACATCAATAAGAGTACACCGTTTTTTTTCTTATTAGGATCAAAATGAATATAATGTATCTTGAATTTTGATATGCAGTTTAGACGTATCACACACACACATCAGGGATTTACAAATTGTATAAAAGTCAGTTTGCCCGGGGCAAATTGAATTTGCCCTTGGGCAATTTGATCTTGCCTCAAACATAATATCCCAACATGGGTAAACACAATAAGATACGATATTGGATATTTTAAGGAAATCGCGTTATATTTATTTTAACTTTTGTTTTCTTTTCATCTTTGTTGGCACCTTAAAACCATACGCCGATAATTAAAGTTATCAAAAATATGTATGTACATAATACATGTAGACATATATGAAGATGATAAAGGGTTAGAATGCAGATATAGTCAGAAGAGCAAGAACAGTTACATTTTCCAGTTAGCTTGCCCTGGGTAAGCTGACTTTTATCAAATTATAAATCCCTGCATAGGAGCTACAAAACTTCATCACGTATCCTTTTTACATTTTCATAGATAAGATAACAGACTCATGTAATCAAATGCATGAACAATACTGAAATCCATTTGCTTAACAAGTCTCGTTTAGTCACCTTTAAATCATCGACACTCATCAAACTATTTGACCAGCCCACTTTTGAGATATTGAGAATACTTATTTTTATCATGTAATTCTTTGCCAAGCAGTAAGTGTGCATCGGTCTCTCGTAATTATCATGCAAACAACAGATCGTAAACACCGCTTGTGGGTGCTACATTTTCGGTACATCGATCATGCTTTGAATGAATCCTCCTGCTGGTTATTCGCAGCGATGAGTGCCTTTTATTTCCAAACGCACCTTTCAAAAAATCTCACGAGTTATATTAGTAACAATTAACACCTACTCACCTTAATAACAGTGACATGATTCAAAACAATCTTTGACAAGCCGATTACTTAGAGTCGGCAAGCTCACAAACTGCCCGATGTTATATTAAGATCTGAAAGTCGGCGAATCCCGGATACGTACAAATATTACGATTAAAATGTAACGGATAAGCTAAAATATAAATATTTATTCCTTATTTATCAGAACTTGCGTCAAATAGTAAATATTCACATTATCACGTCTGCGCGAGAAAATCCGAGACTGACCTTGACATTGACTACAAGATGGAAATGACATATGATAGATGAAAGAAACTGTGGCCAGTTAGGTAATAAAAGAATGCGTTCAATATAGACACTAAATAAAGGTGCTGATATGTGTACTGTGGCGAGATCACAGGATATACAACTTGCAGAACATAAAGTATTACAAACAAAACCCCTTTCTCATAAAGCATTACAAACAAAACCCCTTTCTCATAAAGCATTACAAACAAAACCCCTTTCTCATAAAGCATTACAAACAAAACCCCTTTCTCCCTCTTTCTCTCAATTTTTTTGACTTCCCCGAGGAAAGGGCTCACATATTTGATTTAGAATATGACACATAAGAATTGTTATCATTCAGAGAAATAAATCTCAAACAGAGGCTATGTAAAATTTAAGACACTTTAATTGATTGGCACTTCTGTGGACAGGATCTGATCAAAAGACTTTTTTCTCTTTGAATGTTGACGATTATATGGGCTCCTTCAATAGACAATGGTTTACAACCGGATGACACGCAGATATGTGATACTGTTTAAGCTCTAACATAATGGACAATTATCATAAAATAATTTTATATGATTTTCCCATTTAGTCTAAATTCGTCAGGCACCCGACGTAGGTTAATAAATCTACATATGCTAGATTCAGATTTTCACGTGAGAGAGAGAGAGAGAGAGAGAGAGAGAGAGAGAGAGAGAGAGAGAAAGAGAAAGCGATAGAGAGATCAGATTGCATGAAAAGTGACATTTTACTTAATGAAACCCAAAAAAAAAAAAAAAAAAAAAAAGATCAGTAAGTGATTAAATGATAGGACACACAAACTGAAGAAAAGTCTAAGTGAGAAATATCCGCAAAAATTCGAGCAAATATGTCCATTATGTATAAAGTGTTATTTCTGCGAAGACAATCTAAATAATGTGGCAACAAAACAGACTAGCTTCTCAGGTTGTATCCTTGAGACAATTCTAGCGGGCACCAATTCATCATTCATTTTTTACGGGATATTTTTCCATCACGCTTGTGTATAGCCGTACACAGTAAATGTCGAGGAAAAAGAATATCGTGCAATAGTTAAATAATATATATCATGGCAAAGACAATAGGATATTAAATGGACTGAGCGGAGGTATTACATGCTTGTTACATAAAAATGATTTCAGGTAGTTGTTTTTTAGTCAGTAATACCTTGCGTACAGAGAAATATCTAATAATAACACTACACAATTATTGACCTTTGTTGAAAGAGCTTGCTAGGGCATTCTTCGACACATGAACGAGGGTCCAATATTTTTTAATACTCAGTCAATAACCTGTTATTAAATACTTAAAAACAAGCATATTAATCATTTTGTTATGTTATAGGAATAACACAATTTAAACAAAACATTATTTCAAAGTTTTATTGAACATTTTAATGAATGAATCTTGAAC
This sequence comes from Margaritifera margaritifera, assembly GCA_029931535.1. Taxonomy (NCBI): domain Eukaryota; kingdom Metazoa; phylum Mollusca; class Bivalvia; order Unionida; family Margaritiferidae; genus Margaritifera; species Margaritifera margaritifera. Next base: position 54,676 of record JAQPZY010000989.1, read on the forward strand.
ACCCGCGCAGTAATTCACGCCACTTTACTGCTATAGAAGCGCGCGTACATGGGGTGATTCTCATTCAGCAGTGAACGAAACTAAGTTTGTTAAAAAGGATGGAATGTCACGTAGCCAAAGAAACATAACGAAATATTAATATTAGGGCAAAATGACGCAATACATAAATGAAAATTGAAGATATCATTATGAAAAGATGATCCAGAAAAATTCCGTCTGAAGTTATCGTTTTGATTATCTCAATGCTGCTGTCATGTTGCTGGGTAAAAATTTTAAAGTACAGTGTGAGTCATGAATGTTGACAAGGTATTGTTGTCCATTGGTCTTGGATAATACCTAAAAAAAAATGATATATATTCATTTTTGGAGTTGCTTGTGTTTCATTGCATTCCGAGTAAAGGATAAAACAATGCTATTCAGAGTGTACAAAAGTGCACTGCTTACGTGAAAGAGAACAAAATTCATTTTGACACTCTCTCTCTCTCGGACTAACTGCATCAACTAGCAATCACGAGCCGTCTATTTGGAATATTTTAATAAATCATATTTACTGTTTTGTTTTTTTCTCCCTGCAATTTAAATCTTTGGATGAAGGTCTATTCGGATTTTCTTTATTTAATTTGGACGACAGATATTTTTTCTTTTGGATGAGAGCTAGATCGACTGCTTCGCAGGCATTGGTGTCAGGTAGAAAGAATTACAGTCAATGTCGGCCTCTGGTGGCCATCAGATTTATGATGTGGTCAGCGTTCCACTTTTAAGCAGCCGTAGCCAAAAGTAGTTCATCGAATGTGGGCACGTGTTTGTCAATTCGTAATGTTGCATGAATCTTAGCACAACTTACAAAAAAAAAAAGAAAAAAAAAAAGAGCAGCCTCAGTGATTTTAAATGTTAAAGATAATTTAACATCTTCATCACTTCGTTCAGCAGTCTAAGATAGATCCCAGTGAAGGATTATATTAGTTTTAGAAAAGCTGTTAACTTACTACTTTCAAAGTTTTAAATAATTTGCACCTTAATATTTTTGTTAAGACTCTAATGAAGATTAGCATAAGGAGTACACTGTCGAGTGAAAACAAGGGTTTATATATACCAAAAATTCGGACCGAGTATTTTAAGAAATCTTTAGCTTACTCCAGTACAGTCTTATGGAATAGTTTACAATATGATATCAAAGAAGCACTTAATGTTTCTGCTTTTTAAGAAATTATACCTATGAAAGTATTTTAACGAGTTGTCCCGATTGTATAACCGGATACAATTAACGAGTTATCCCGATTGTATAACCGGATACAATTAACGAGTTATCCCGATTGTATAACCGGATACAATTAACGAGTTATCCCGATTGTATGACGGATACAATTAACGAGTTATCCCGATTGTATAACCGGATACAATGAACGAGTTATCCCGATTGTATAACCGGATACAATTAATGAGTTATCCCGATTGTATAACCGGATACAATTTGTACGTGGTAGCTCTAGTATATCAATGAGATAAAAGTGTTAACCTTGAATAAATTATTTTAACTTCAGTTATATTTGTTTTCTTGTATGCATTAGCTCTTAATCGTGTAGATTTTTTTTACTAATTACATGGATATTTGTTTTAACTGTAGAGTCATGGTGTACAGTAGCTTATAGCTAATTATGTCATCCTGTTAAATAACGAAATTTCCGTTACTTACACAACTGTAACTTGTATCATAACAAAAATTTAGTATTGAGAAGACGTACAATTCAACTCGTAGGATCCGAAAAAATAAATTACATTTCTATCGACTTGCGACAAATATAAATGTTGATTTTCATTACAGGTCGGGGAACGTACATGGCGATTATATTCTGTTCCTGTAGTTTCGCGTTTATTTTTAGGAGCCCCCCCCCCCCCGCTCTCCTTCCCTCCCCCCAGCCCTCCTTCATCACCCCCCCCCCATCCGCCCCTGAATCTGTTCATATGCTACTGATTATTTCTAATACGCTAATATCGTTTATTTCTAATACGCTAATATCGTTTATTTCTAATACGCTAATATCGTTTATTTCTAATACGCTAATATCGTTTATTTCTAATACGCTAATATCGTTTATTTCTAATACGCTAATATCGTTTATTTCTAATACGCTAATATCGTTTATTTCTAATACGCTAATATCGTTTATTTCTAATACGCTAATATCGTTTATTTCTAATACGCTAATATCGTTTATTTCTAATACGCTAATATCGTTTATTTCTAATACGCTAATATCGTTTATTTCTAATACGCTAATATCGTTTATTTCTAATACGCTAATATCGTTTATTTCTAATACGCTAATATCGTTTATTTCTAATACGCTAATATCGTTTATTTCTAATACGCTAATATCGTTTATTTCTAATACGCTAATATCGTTTATTTCTAATACGCTAATATTGTTTATTTCTAATACGCTAATATCGTTTATTTCGTACTGGTTTGTTTATTTCTTTCCGATTGCACCCGGAGCAACCACGCAGGCAACAGCATTTATATAGAGACTAATTCTGGACAAAAGTAGGTGAAATTTTATCTTATATTCTTAACACCTGAACTTTGCTACAGTTCGCTGAACAACTCTACACTTAACACAATGCTTACAACGTCTAGGAACGGGAGGTGGTTTACTATCGTTTTTGCTATAGGAAAAACTAATACAAATAAGTAAACAGTCCATTTAAAATTGCATCAATTTTGGTATTGTATTTACTTGATTTGTCAATTCCTAATGTTGCATGAATCTTAGCACATGATATTGTTTTAATGTTTGTGTGCGTGGCTTTCATGTCTTATGTATGAGACATTTAATAACGTTGGTATAAAAGCTAAGTAAAGTCTATGTTAATGTTGTGAGAAAAAAAAAACGACTGTAAATTAATGTTACATATTTGACTTGACCTAGTACAAAAATTATATACCAGATACCTAAAAAAAGGAATATTTTTCAACAAAAAAGGAAACACATGATCCAGTAGTCTCAAAACTGTCTTAGCAAACAATTTGAACGCATAATACAATTTCCAAGCTTTTGATCTTTTATGACTTCACTCTGGGAAAGGTAAGAATCACAAAATTTAGGGATTATCTAATTGTTTGTATCTCTACATACATACCGAATTTTAAGGAGATTAAGGAATTCTAAATACATGGATAATTTGTTTGGGGTGTGTGTGTGTGTGTGGGGGGGGGGGGGGTTGAGTCTGAGTTCAGTTTGTGTGCCCTTACAGTTTTGTGAATATGGGGCCTGTACGATAACAGCACGTGCAATTGCTATGTCTGATGACGGCTACCGTCACAAATCACACGCTTCAAACCAGCTACAACTGGCCTAATCATGTAAGAATTATTTATTGGTGATTGTCAAGGTGATGGTAATGACTATGTCATAATTATTATCATTATGATCTTCAGTTATTAGGCTTATTCTTCTTCTTCCAGTTTTTCTTTCAGATTTCCCAAAGGGAAGAAATCACGACAGAATATTGGGGGGGGGGGAGAGAGAGAGAGAGAGAGAGATGAGATATGATCATTGAAAGCATAATTTTGTGTCCATACATGCAGTTGACGAATTAATGAATCAAATCAAAGAACAATTGTTTTCCTCATGACTTTCTCCATGAACTAACATGTTACAGAGGTTGTGCTACCCTTTATTCAAGCCGGACCCAATATTCTTTATTTATGTATGAATTCTTCTCCGTGTATTTCATTTATTTCTTATTTTGAAAATCCCAAATTCGGAGGGATTATTAGAGGATCATTTGCACTGATTTAATCCAATATATGTTTTGAATACAAATACCATGTCATTTAATGTCATTGAAAATCATACTATTTCAGTGCCATATCTAATGGAAACAATTATGCTTTGCGATGCACTGACACACACGATAACAGATGTCTGTTATGTTTAATTACAATAAATACTTTGAAATCTGCATTCTTATATAATCATGTTCAGTGGTAATAATTCTTCTATGTTAATAATGCCAATTCCAGTTGTAATGCATTTGTTTTCTTCTTCTGTCCTACCTAACCTAAAATTATGATGTACTATGACAATTTGTTTCTTTTATTAATGCCTTTATTGTCTTCATTTTAATTTTCATTGTTGCATCTTAGTGTTTCGTTGTGCGACCAATCCTATGAGAGCAGACTCTGCGATAAATAACGTTAAGTGTATGTATGAGCACATCCATAAATTATTCATCAGAGTCATTTGGTACATGATATGACTTCTGTGATGTCTGTATAAACGTGCATGTCAGTTTCATTGCTATCGATATGACTTCTATGATGTCTGTATAAACGTGCATGTCAGTTTCATTGCTATGGATATCACTTCTATGATGTCTCTATAAACGTGCATGTCAGTTTAATTGCTATCGATATCACTTCTATGATGTCTCTATAAACGCGCATGTCAGTTTCATTGCTATCGATATGACTTCTATGATGTCTCTATAAACGTGCATGTCAGTTTCATTGCTATCAATATGACTTCTGTGATGTCTCTATAAACGTGCATGTCAGTTTCATTGCTATCTTCAGACTGCTTTAGCTTACAAAGCTCAAAGTCTGACGAATCAATCACTGCAATCCGTAAACACGAAGATAATTGAAATAGAACAATATAATTACTTCGTTAACTCAAGAATTCCTTTTTCAAATTTTAAAAATTCGGAGATTTTTCTTTTCATGTAGGATTATGAAGTGTCAAGTCAAAATGACATAAGTATAAAACGTATCTTTTTCATCTTCCTGTCAACTTAGGATATACCTCAATATTCAAATATCCCCCAGTGAGATTTTCAATTTAAGCAAAGCCGTATTGCTCAATTGGGGGTTCTTTTTGCAAAATGAATTTGTTTCATTTTAGACTATTCCCTAATTATATAAATTTCGTGACGGTAAGTCACTTTCATACGCACTTTACATAGTACACCCCTTTTTCAAAACTTTTCGAGGAATCTTTCCATCAGCTGTGTACAATGCATTTTTGTCACAGAAAAATATCTATCTTTTGTCGATTTGGTTTTCACTGTTGCAAAATGTGTCCTTATAAGTAGTCTTAATGTCTGATCACGACAAAGACTGTTTTTATTCACGCACAACGTTGAATTTCGTGTCTGGAGGAGCAAGAATGGGACACTAAAACGGACATTTTTATTGTTGTCCTTCTTTTACAATTGGTTGGTACTGATGCAACAAACATTGTCATATTGTTGAAGATAAATAAATGTCAAATAGTTGCCAAAATTACAGGCAAAATGGAGACAATATTCCTTTCCAATTTATCTTTAGTTATTTTTGTTTTTTGCAGTGGTAACGCAGATAATATCAGATAATATAAACAGTTTCGAAATAACTGTTTCAGATGTTTTCTATCTGTATTGCATACTCTTATCAGGATTTAATTTTCTAAATGTGAGAAGAAAAATCTGTCGATGCTTAAAATACAGCAATAATAGAGAAACCGTAATGAAATTGTGTATTCAAAATTTTACGTAATTTTCCTTGTTTATTTACAGAACATAAAATTGAAACGTGGTGTCCGTAAATTCATTATTTACTAAGTTATTTCTCTTTCTCTTAAGGTCAATAGTTTTAAAAGAAGCTTGCTTCACTCCATGTTCAAATACATGCGACCAAACGCACTAAACACCATGGCATTGAGTGCTATATGGTATTTAATAACTTTGATTCCATGGTCACTAATGTCTTAGACACATATTTTTCCGCTGGGTTGAAGCATCTTGAATCAATATTAATATTAACATGCTAATAAGACATTTGTGCATCGAGGATTGATAGCAATATATGAGAATTTAGTGTTAATTAGAGATGCCTGTGCCACGCGAGCAAAATACAAAATGTTGTATAAAGTGTATTGCTGATTGAATGGAAATAAGTCCTCGGTACATTAACCATAACGGAAGTAATAATGAACTCAACTGCATGCCACCCAGCTTGTGATCTGCCGGATGGACAAACGTAGTCGGTAATCTGATTGTCAATCATTTTCTAGTCGATGGATATAAAATACAACTGAACTTTGATGCAAACGCCCAAGTAACTTGAACTTTACACGGATTTCTTGAGCCTAGGTAGAAGTATTTGTCATGATCATGACTCTAAATTATCTTTGCATGCTAATTAATTTGGAAGGTGAATGTTTTTTATGTTTTGTAAATTCCCTGCAAGAAAGTGATATTTATCTTGTTAAAACTGAAAATGAATTTTTGTTCTTCTCATTATGTATTTGAACACTGGCGGACTGACCCATCTGTGAATCTGCCCAAAGGCAGATGGACAGCGGGATGTTACGTAATATCATAAGGGGAGGGCCGCCATGATGGTGGGCTGCCTGATCTAAGGGCAAATCAAAATTTTGGCCCTGTTCGTCACTGTTTTTGAGCGTGTGACAAAGGATAAAAAATATCAGTTTGTGTCTGCACAGTACAACTTAAATGCTTTTCTTATACTCTCCCTATATATATATATATATATATATATATATATATATATATATATATATATATATATATATATATATATATATATTAATGGGATAATAGGAATAAGCTATTGAATTTTAGAACTGAAAGAAAACATATGGGTAATATATATTATTTATATATCTGCCTTTTCCTTTTATCAAACTCTAAAAATATCTCTAATATTTCTTAGATAAGCGCATGATAATCCTATGCGTTCTGGGGGATACAAATTATAAATATTGCAATTTTATCTCCTGGAGGAGAAGAACTAATTTAAACACATGTAATGCCGCCCATCCCCCCCCCCCACACACACACACATGCATTGACGAGATTAAGAAATACATATTTACAAGCTTACTTTTCAATCAATAATTTTAAGTTTCATTCCTTTAAAAAGTATCTCCCACCCCCCGAAAAGAATATTGACATACATATCTTTGTATCATCTAATCTGTAGATGTAGATTATTGTACATGTGAGTAAACAAAAACGAATCCTATTTTTTCCCCTCTCCTTATATAGCAAACAAATCCCTACTCTGGGAAGATATTGTGTATCTTTGCAATGGGGAATGAATAACAAAAGATGTAGGACAGTGGACACATTTCAGATATTGTGTATCTTTGCAATGGGGAATGAATAACAAAAGATGTAGGACAGTGGACACATTTCAGATATTGTGTATCTTTGCAATGGGGAATGAATAACAAAAGATGTAGGACAGTGGACACATTTCAGATATTGTGTATCTTTGCAATGGGGAATGAATAACAAAAGATGTAGGACAGTGGACACATTTCAGATATTGTGTATCTTTGCAATGGGGAATGAATAACAAAAGATGTAGGACAGTGGACACATTTCAGATAAATTAAGTAAGCAGACCGCTCATTGGTAACTGTAAGTGAAAATCAAATATACATCCAGCAAGCCAAATGTTGATTTATCTATTGATCTATCTGTCAACTTGCTCATTTTGTACATGTGTTTTAAACTGCAAGTATCTTTTACCATGTGTCATTCGATTTCTATCAATCAAACCATTCTATTACTATTACTTTTGTAATACCTACATTTCAAAAATATGCATGAAAATCATCATTTGCGTTTACAATTTTTATTGACAGCTTTAAAAATCATTAAGTAGACTTTTGCTCATGGAAATCTTAACCTCAATATATAAACGCGCTTTCCGCGTTTAAAACTTTGGACAGAAGACAATTCTGATTAAAAATTCTGAAATATCAATATTAAATGTCTTAAAAAACCAAAATATTTTCCGAAAATATCCTCGTGTTAGTGTGATCCCATTTTTGTGGTAGGTAGTTACACATAAGAATTTTACCGGTAAGATTTTGGTCCATGAGAGTGTAATATTTCGTATGTATTTATTATGACATATTTGTAGTAATGTCAACTCCGCAATTTTACTCGTCAATTGGACCAAGCAAAAATCAGCAAAATTGTTTCAACAGATTTTAAGCTAACTTTGATTCAAAACTTAGTTTATTCTACGTGTAGTGGAAGAGGCGTCACAAATTTGATCAATAATGTGCAATTGGAAGCGTTTGCCACTAAAAGATACTTCTGAAAGCATTGTGTCGGAGTCTAACTTTTTGGAACAATGATAGTAGATGCATAATTGATCAGACGCAAACTGTTAGTAACTCGCTTGACCAATCAGTGCACATTTAAGCGACACGCCTCCAGTCCCTTAGGCATCCGCCATTTTCCTCCTGCAAGCGATTAAAAACAATACGTTAACAATGGTGGATTTATTTGGTTCATTCACGTGTTAAACCATATTTAACTTGTGACAATGCTGAAAAGGTCAGCATGGGGTATTTGTTACTCAGAGAGTGGAAGACCAGACCGACTATCTGGCGGTTTTAAGTTTATTCCGTTCCCCAAACCTAGTCGAAGTTTGCAGAAATGCATGAGGTGGACAAAAGATTGAACGTGAAAACAGTCTATAGAAATTACCATATGTTTGTATGTAGGAATAATCTATTCAAAACAGCAGAGAAAAATGTACTTAAATTAATCTTTAAACATGTATTTTTACCAAATCATTTAGCACTATTTTTACTCATTAGTTTGTTTGGTGTTTAACAAAAAAAAAAAAAAAAAAAAAAACCTGACAAAACAGCGCATAAACAGAAGTTTAGTCTTGAGGCAACGGGAGTTTATTTCCATGTTCTGGGGAGCACTCCGGCAGCCGATCAGGGGTGAATTCGGTGTTTTTAAAATGATATTTCTAGAACGTTTAAAATTTTGGAATTTTTAGAACGTTTAAAATTTTGGAATTTAAATAATCTCTCTCTCTCTCTCTCTCTCTCTCTCTCTCTCTCTCTCTCTATATATATATATATATATATATATATATATATATATATATATATATATATATATATATATATATATATATATAGTGGGGGTAGGGGGATTTTAGTCCGTTTTAAATTTTCCAATTGAAATACTTTTTCTTTATATTTGTTATTTTTGAAATATTTAGTGAGTTTTAAATTTTTTGCAATATATATATATATATATATATATATATATATATATATATATATATATATATATATATATATATAGATATATATTCCAGAAGGTTAAGAAAGCATTTTGTTCATCGCTTGTGTGTTTGAAATATTTGGCCATATATATATTCCAGAAGGTAAAAAAATGACATATTTTCTCGACGGATTTTCTAGATGGATTTTCTTAAATAAGTTTTCTCAATATTTTTTTATTTTTCAAATTTGTAGTGAGTTGGAAATGTTGCTGCAACATATATATTCCAGAGGGTCAAGAATGTATTTTTTTCATCGTTAGTTCATTTATAATTTATTGCAACATATATTTGCCAGATGGTCAATAATGGCATATTGTTCTCTACGGATTTCTTTAAAACAGTTTTTAAAAATAAATATTTTTCAAAACATTTTCTTGATGAATATTTTACAGGTGATGATGATTCATGTTTCCTAGGGCACATTGCTAAAGGTACATGTAGTATTGCACACTTTCTAAATTCGTTTTTATTACTCTAAACAACAAAAGACAAGCTTAATTCTGGATGCACTATTTCATTTTCGATGTTATAGAAAACTGAAATAGTATGTAAATAATGGTATGTAAATAGAGCAAGAGTCACAAAATAGTACTGTAAGTTTAAATTATGTCCACAAATAAATTACTAAGATTAATCGTACTCATATTATATGTGAAAGGAATCTTAGCAAACAACTTCAAATTACATGGATTAATCTTACTCGTATCATAGGTAAAAAAGAATCCTAGCTGATAAATTAAAAATGACATGGATTAATCTTACTCATATTATAAATAAATATAACCTTTAGCTAATTTAAAATGTAAATTAATTAATCACTTCCCCATTTGATTTTTTTAGTTCCATAGGCGTAAGTTCTGACCCCATCTTCTCTAATGATTTTGTTATCTAGTGGTGACAACCGTGTTTTTGTTAATTTTGTTATCTAGTGGTGACAACCGTGTTTTTGTTAATTTTGTATAATCCCATGTGATCATTTTCACTTTTAATCTAATACATAGCCTGTTTCATCTCAACTCTTTCAAATAATGATTTTTTAAAGTGCATAATTTAATTTTGTTAACAGTTGACCTTGAAACCCTATTGACTTTATTAATCTGATTATTATCATCAGTCATAAGCATATACATTTTAGGTATTAATCCTACAAATTCGTTTTATTGCCTTTCCATTTGCATTCATCCTTAAATTTACCAACAACTCTTTTATTAACTGCACAATGTAGAGGATGATTAATTGATAATGGGCTGCATCATACAGTGTAATATTTTTTAAATATCGTCATAATTATTTTCTGTTTTTAATTTCCAACAGCACACTATCTGTGTCTTTGTAAAGTAAATGAAATTTCCTTCCATATTCAACTTTTAAGTAGTTATAATAAAAATGATACATAAGTAATTTAGATAAATCTAATATTTCCTGCCCAGTGTACCGGTAAATTGGTCCGTTTAGTAATAATGTTGATTTAACACTATGAATTGCTACCAAGTGTTCATCAAATATATTCATGACACAAGTACAGGGTTTGCTACCAATCTTTTAATTTTATCGGTTTCTATCGATCTAACTAAATAAACATTAATTATTTTTTTTAGATTCTCCATAGATTTACCAAGTACCAAGTTATTACATTACAAAATCTTTCTCAAATTCATTTTTGGATTGTGCTCTCAGATTTGTATTTAATTGGATACATGGCACCATTAATATTTCCTGATTAAACTGATGCAGTTTGTTCACCTTTGTTATTCTCATCCCAGGGTTGGTATATTATTTAAACGTTTTGTAATGAACTTTGTATTTATTCCTGTACATTAAATTTGGTACTAATTGATTGCAATCAATAAATTTACTATCTATATTTTTTTGACAATTAGTCTGACAGTTGCTAAACCTTTCCTCTTTAACACTTACTGTATATAATCGCGTATAAAACGGGCCCAAATGCAAACAAGATAGACCCTGATCTGCCGTCGCATAATGCTCCGGCAGATCAGGGTGTATGTTGTTTGTTCTACTGATTAGTCCTTACAAACTGCACAGACCCAGATCTGTAGGCGGGTTATGCGACGGCAGATCTGGGTCTATGCAGTTTGAAGTTGCATAAGATTATACCCGAGTATAGACTGTAATGTTTCGGGTGCAAGTGGATAATCGTTATGTTCATCATGTATAGCTTCAGGATATTCCAAATCTACCTCCAAATATATAACCTTTTTAGAATCATCTGGAACATTATTTGGTAACTTACCTGGTGAAATCCACTTAAATTTAGACAACAGTAAAGGTTGCATCATTGCCCTACCATTAATCCTTTTTCTACAAATAAACGCATATAAGTATCAGTTAATATGTCTAATTTATTTAATTGCTTTTAGTAATGCATCCCAAGACATACCAGGGCTAGTAAAATAATGGACTGGATCTAAACCATAATGTTTAATAGATGTATTTCAACAATTTTCAAAAACATCAGAATTTGGTAACTTGTCTGGAAATTGTTTTGGATAAAATGAATAGATATGTTTACTGGAATGAAGTTAAACTGGTAATGAAACAAACACTAACAAAAGTACAGAAATTAAAAATTATATACCTCTAACCCATTTTAATGTTTATGAAATCGCAAAAAAATAGGGATCTTATTCATTGTTTTTATTCGGTAAACGACCAAGGTGATGACATTGAAGATGATGACATTATCCATGTTGTCAAAAGTATCAGTACTAATAAAGAAAAATATATTCTATAAAGAAGTGTTAGAAGATTTAATATATAAACACACGCTAATACAAATGTGTTAATTGGATGTCATTTTTTTAAAAACAGACAATTTATCAGTTGATTGTATTTTTTCCTGCGTGTTAAAAAGGCTTAAAGAAATATAAAATTTATATAATATACATGGAAGATATAGAAAACATTTGTCAGATGAAGAAATATTAAATAAAGTAAACGAGTGTTTTGATTGGGAGAAATTTAAAACTGACTATAAAACAAACAATTCTATAACAAAGATACTAATTTATACAATGATTCCTGTTGTGATAAAGAAAATATTGTATTAGATATTGGTAGCGAATATGTTTGTTTGAATTGTGGTAATCGTCATGGATGCCAATTTGTTTATGAATATATTCATTAATTTGAAAACAAATATAAACTTAAAACGAAATCAAAATATAATAATAAATATCAAAAACAAATATTAGATGACTAAGAAATCGAAAATGGAATCATTTTAGACTCCAAAACAAGTATTCACTTAAAAATCATTTACAGGATTAAACAAGAACAATAAAATTTGATTATATGTTTTACAAAATCTTTAAGGCTTATAACATCCATATTAATATATAACTCAAATCAAACAAAACCAATTAAAGAAAAGTAGGATTTCTTATGGAATAATATTAAAATCCAGCTATAAGACCCTTCATTCAAATGCTGTGATAAAGTTTTCCTTATCAATACAACATGATGCATGTTTGTGCAATCTATCACTATTATATTCGATATCAATTTTATTGATTCTTTCTAGGTTATTAATCTCTGCTTGGGTTAAATAAAATATTATTTTTTCCATCCCTTTTACATTTAATTTATGGTGTGATCCTTATCTGGCTTTTCAACGAAATTTTTTATACCACGAATAATATTTTTTTTTCTCTTGTTAATTTTACTTTGTGTATGCTCAATATTTCTTCCATTTACATCACATAAATATATAATATAAATGAGTTATACACATTTTGGAACAATAATAGATAGCACTGATGATGAAGAATTCGATTCTGATAAATATATAATAAGAACTGAAGTTAAAAGTATTAAATATGAATTAGATGGATACGTCCATACGTTGGGATACAATCCGGATCATCGGAAATGTTGAAAAATCTAGATATGAACAACAATAAAATTAGGACAACCTTGTTAGTGCAAATCATGCAATAAAAGAACAGTACATAGATAATGGCGGCGCAAGGGTTCGAGGCGCTGATGGATACGTCCATACGTTGGGATACAATCCGGATCATTGGAAATGTTGAAAAATCTAGATATGAACAACAATAAAATTAGGACAACCTTGTTAGTGCAAATCATGCAATAAAAGAACAGTACATAGATAATGGCGGCGCAAGGGTTTGAGGCGCCATGGGCAATGTTATTTAGTGGCGCACCTACCACAGAAAACAGTTCTTACGTCAGTTGCCAACCTCCACAGCCCCCTCCCCCCATCTAAGTCCTGGTTTCATCTGCCCCCCCCCCCCCCCGACCCGCTTCGCGACTATGACGGAGAGGATTTTAGTACATGCTACATATATAGTACAGATGCATGGAATGTGTTGTCTAAAATCATCTTTGATAAGTAATATATGGACTGGAAGATTGGGAAGAAAAGTAACGATAATTCAAACATGTACTGATGCTAAATTTAATTTTGATGCCTGTATATCAATATATGGTTTAATTTTTGATCTTAGATATTAATATAAATGATAATAGTACAACAAATAACATTACAGAATTACATTATTATTTAATATGATTGTGTTCTGCGTATAGGAAAAGTTTTAAATTATATAGAAACATATATAAATCAACTATGCTGATAACAACATTGATAGATGGTACAGCATCTATAGCGGTGAAACCAGCAATTCCAATATTTGTGGTAATATTTAGTGCTATTCCTCTGAAAGCACCATCGACAAATAGTGCATTGAAATTGGATGATAAAATATCAAAATGAAAATTAAATCACCAATTTTTAAATGATTATTGGTGCATGTAAAATCCAATTTCGATAGTGATGAAAAACAAACCATAAAATATCCTTTTGAAGAAATAAAAAAATTCCAAACCAGTGAAAACTATGTAGAGCCCTGAGAAAATATTTAACATTTTATAAGCGCTATGGCACTGAATAAAATCAGACTTAGTTTTATATAACTAAGTATTATAAATAAAATAATCAAGTTTGATGTTGATAATACAGAAGCAAAAATACCAAACAGCACTTCTTGTTGCCTGATTATCATTACTTTATCGTTGAAAGCACAGGCCAAGGAAAACAAATTAATTAATAAACCTATTACTTATATGCCTTAATTATGATCAAATTAAGGTATATATTATCAATAATACCCAAGCAAAATATGCCATGTTGGAAGAACTTTTGATACTATAGAAGAAACAGACTAAAAATTCATCAATATGCTCGCACCTGAAGATATAGAAGGATTGGATATTGGCACAACTCTATGATGAATGTCTGATGATATAAAAATTGAAAATACTAACATGAATAGAATTAAAGAATACTTCAGTTTTAGTCACATCAAACATTTTAATTGTATATATTTTACTCAGTCTTATTATGGTGTGCCAAAATGCATCCGCCAAACCTTAAAATGTATCGTACCTTTTAATTGATTGGATAACAAAGACATAGGCCATGTTTCAGATGGTCATTGTTCTGGTGATGTTGACAAACAATGCTTTATCAATATATGCAAGCAAATATAACAAAATTATTATAGTTACCTTGGTCTTTATAAAACAGCCATAAATACCCTTGAAAGATACCGCAATGGTTTTGATAATTTGTTGTATTGATGGGTCATAAGATTAAAATCAATCATATCTTTAATATAATAATGCTATTATTATATTGTTAATTTACAATAATGTACATTACGTTTCAGAAATATTATATAATATATTAATATGGATAATTACTTTGAAAAGGTTACTAGTATGCAGAAACGTAAAGAGATAGTTGAAAAATGGCTTTAGAAAGAAAATAAAAGATCAAACTTTACAAGACAAAATAGGCGAACAAGAATTTCATCGGGAGATCGCAATACCATTGGTTAAACTAATTCTAAAGAAAATTGAAGAAACAGACAAACAAAGTAACAAAATGCAAGATAAAGTAATTGAAACACTTGCACAAAATCAGTTACAAATCATAGAAGCATTGCCTCCACCAGCACCATTACCAGCTCCAGTATCACGTCAACCACAAGAGAGAAAAATGAAACAACAGTGTATGATTTTGATGGAAATCTTGATTTAGATTTCTTATCAAATAAATTATACAAAAACCTTCAGTGCTGATAAACAAAAGTCGTGAAGAAATATCAGAACATTTATAAAAAGCAATACATTTTTTCAGAATTTCCAATAAACCCACCCTTCTAGATTTAAATTTGAATCATATCGTGAAATGTTAAAGGGTATTATTGCTTCCCCCAAAAAGCTAGATATTCAAGGAGCATATGTATTAACATAAAAAAGTGGGGAAAGAAGAAAGGCAAAGGCATGCCATTCGAAATTGAAGTAGATATGCACCTATGAATCTTAAAAAGTGGATGAAGATTCATATTTTGGTAAGTTGTTTATTGGTCCTAAATAATTATCTGAATTAAAATTGGAAGCATATAATAATGATGGTACGTGTGTTTTAAGAAAGAAGACCGACTATCAGTGTATTGATATGATAACGAAAATATGGAGTAATAAAAAAGGATTTGAGAGACGAATCGTTAAACAGTTGCAAAAAATTGTATCAATTAGATTAGCAAAAACAAAAGCAGATACAAAAATTTCAAGGGCATCAACAATGGAGAAAATATACGATACTGTAAGGACACAAAACAGTAAGTACAGATTGTAAATATTGTGGTAGCAAAAATACGGGACATTAAAGCAAATCTATTGAAAACGAGACTGTCGATATTCTGAATAAACTACAGAATGATAACGTAATTAGTAAGACTGAGTATAAATATATTTTTGACAACTATATGGGATATGGTTTAATTATATTATAGAAAAATATATTTGAAACAACACTGATTTCAGATTATAAGAATGCAACTAATGGTGTAAATCACAATTTTACTGTTGATTTTGGGTCATCACTTGATGTTAATAAAACTTAAAAAATAGCACTGATAAGCTCAGGAGTATGGTGTTTGTGGTTTAATATAATATCAACAAATACTAGTTTTCGGTACTATGATGGTACACAATAGTTGATATAAATAACACAATAAATAAGATATTAAGCAGTAATAAGTCAAATCAGGGGAAGACAACAATTTAGCCAAATTGTATTACACTTTGATGCAGAATAATATTAGCACCTAATTATAACGTTGATTTCACAATTAAGAACAACATTCGAAACATCTTAGGCTTTGATTCAACAATGATAGAAGAAGGAGAAAATGAAGACGATTCTATAGTAAACATAACAGAAATTAACACATTGTTAATACGATGTAGTCTGGTAGCAAATGGTTATATTAATGCTCAAATAGGTTGTTCTTTATTCATTTACACCAAATTCACAACCAGGTCGTTTGTTGGGTATACGAGGAAATGAGTTAATATACGTGCTAGTTAATAACATGTACCCATTATCAAGTATTACAATTCATATTACAAGCCAGTCTGGAAAAGAGTTTGGTCTAAATGGTGACCGAGTAACATAATATTTTTGAATAAAAGAACAAATAAAATATACTTTATGTTTTTTATATCTTCTTAAGAAACCAAAAATATCGACAAACAAACAAAATAAAAGATAGCTCCGCCCACTAATCACGTGGTCCCGCCAAATTGAAATCTACAGCAAACTACTCGATAAACATGGTAACACTACCTTGACTCGACGCTCATCTTGACGATTTATCTTAGACTTTTCTACCTTACAAAGCCTTTCTTCATAGTTAGGTATAATCAGATCGACTTTTCTGACAGAATATTTCGCAGTGAGCGCAAGTCCAAGAAACCACATGGAGTACACATGACCGTGCAAAGATCGAGCAGCAAAGTCACAGAAGCTTACTGTATAAGCATCGATAATAATTTCCAAAATGAATTTGACATCTGTGATTATTTTTGTGCAATTGCATAGAAGAGACCCTACCCCTCCTG
Source organism: Margaritifera margaritifera (assembly GCA_029931535.1). Taxonomy (NCBI): domain Eukaryota; kingdom Metazoa; phylum Mollusca; class Bivalvia; order Unionida; family Margaritiferidae; genus Margaritifera; species Margaritifera margaritifera. The sequence goes on from JAQPZY010000989.1 coordinate 71,744, forward strand.
TCACTCTGTCTCTTAAGAACGCATTTCTGTATATTCCAGATGTTTGAGAATGCATTTTTTTCATCGTTGGTGCCTTTCTAAATTTATTACAACATATATATTCCAGAAGGTCTTAAGATGCACATGAGGAGAAAATATAGGTTAAACTCTAAGTTTTGTTTGATAGTTGAGCATGTCATTTGAGAAGAAGATAAAGGTCACATAAAGAAGGCGGATCATAGTTATGCAATAATTGCATGGTTCGGTTGGTTATTGCATAGCCGAACTCCACCTCCTAACCATTTGTCTCATACAGAAGAGTTTGATAACTGTGCAGTATCATTAAACTCTGAAAGTTATTTCATAGTAAACACAAACTCCGCAACTGAAGATACTTAATGCATGGACACATCAAAGAAAATATTTGCTATTCATTTTAAAATTATGATATACGAAGTTTAATTCTCTCCAATAAAACATATGAAAGCTCACTAACGTTTGTTTACCTACTGCGCAGATAGGTGACACCGATATTCATGGATCAGTGGGACGCACGATATTTTCCAAACATTCATCTGTGTTATTGACAAACCAGAGGAAACGCGTTATATTTCTGTCATCATATATGAAAGGCGATTGTCTGCCATGTTCTCGGGTTCGGCAGCTTAGATACCCAATTAGCAATCTGGAGAAATTAGGTAATACTATTTCCCTCCACGAGATATACATGCAGTATTTGTTGCAGCATTCTTGCATTAAAAACAGTAAATAGTAAGAAAAGTTTCTGAGCTTAGCAGGGAAGAAAAAAAATTAATAAATGTAATTTAATTATATTAACTTTGCACTTACGCTTGTGCCATTTTTATTATTGTAGTCAGGTTTAACTTTATATTTGTCGTCCCCATGAGTAGATGTATTTATTTCGTTTATCTTAAAGTAATTCTGCTGATAATACTGGAGGACCTGAGAAATAGCAGTGTTTCTGGTTATGAAAATATGCATAAAAAACTGACTATTAAAAGGTACATATAATAAGGAGTATAACAGATACCGTGCACATGGATGTTGTTTTCAAATGTATGATCAAAACTTTTGCTTCACCTATGTTCCAACATTAGCGGATAAATAAAAGCTACTAGACGATGGAAGGAATAGAATTATGTTAGTATTGAAAATCATTCGGCGTAAAATCAGTACAGCAGAAACGACAATCAGTACGGTAGAAGAGGACAATAGAGATTTATTTTATAATAAATTTTACAGATATAACCTGATTCGTAACAGATGAGGGGGTTCCGATCTAATAAATTGACGGATGAAAATATATACGAGATATGTCGCCTTTCCTGTGCCATTAGTGGGGAAAAACTGACGACCTTGATAGACTTGATAGACAAGAATGAAAAAATATAAATAAATACAGCAAGAAGAGGAAGAATATATATTTATATATATATATATATATATATATATATATATATATATATATATATATATATATATATATATATATATATATATATATATATATATATTGAGAATGACGTTCAACTGTTTCAGTTCCAGGGTAGGAGACAAAAAAAGCTTGACGGACCGAGGCTGCAATTATTCCCCTCCACCTCCACCTCCACCTCCACCTCCCCTCACCCCCAGTGAGTTGATCTAAATCTCTTGAAATAAACCTCTCATTTGATAAATAAGTTATTATAGAACAGAGCAAATGAGTTCATAGTTTCTAAGTACTTCCTCAATTTTTTGTGTTTAAATTGCGGAAATTACTTTGGGTTGAATGAAGCCAGTGCCGTTTCAATATCACAGAGTACAGAAACCTTTGAACACAAAGAAAAAATGTTTAGTTTTGTAATGAAGCTTGGTCATAATTGAAAAGTCCATTACGTGCTCCAACATGAAATGTCCGACTAACCAATTTTCCCAAAGGTTTAAAGTCTAACCAGAGCAGTACTACTTTCATCTGTAGCTAACTAGTGGACTTGAGCAAGTTCCGTTTAGAAGATGATTCTTGTTAATGATTTATATATTCAAATTACTTCCTTTGTGGCACAATAAATACGTTGAAAATAAAACTTTGATGTTGCAGACTTTTCAAAGGCCTGGATGTTTTGAAATATGTTGAAGATATCGTAAAAGGTAAGACATAGTATAGTAAAGTAACGGCATTTCCGTTCACAATAAGAGTTCAAGCATATAGTACACAGCAAGATTGATTATGAAATCACTACACTAAAGGATGTGCCACTTTTAATTTTTTTTTTCTTCTTTTTTTTTGTTTTGTTTTGAATGATTATAAATTAATCATAGTTTAGTCACTTTGATCAATCTGACAGCTTACTCATGTTTCAAACATCCGGCGGTAGATGTTATATACATTTGAAGGCCGTATTATTCAAAAGCCAATACGTATGTGGGGCCCAACAGTAAAAAATGTAGATAAAAATCGACGGATTTAAGGTATATTTGGCTTATAATGCAAATTATTTCCTGCAAATATACACTAAATTATGCTAGCCAAAAGACGTTATAGTGAAAATGCCGGTTTTTGAAGCAGAATTTCGTACGACCAAGTGACGAAATGGTTGCTCTGTGTACAGAAAATGTTATATATGGAAGAATTCTGCAGGACGTCTGTAATGCTGCAATTAAATGTAATTAAATGTAATTTATCCTGATAATATAATAGTCCATTAAAATCTGTTTTCTAATTTGCGCAAAGAGGAAAGTAAACATTATATGCAAATTAGTGAACTTTTGTTTCCTGACATTAATTTTATCCCAGTTTAATTGTACCCTCAAAGAAATCCGATACGTGATTTATCGTAGAATTCTATTTAGTCCAATGAATCGTTTCCTATCTATCTACTCAATTATAAAATTGGAGAATTAATCTATATTTTAGAGCCGAGTCGTTTAAAAGTCGTCCAAATTAATTTCAGGACTTCGTGGAGATTCAAGGCATGAATGTACCAGATCGGACTACTGCCTAGACTATTCTGGCAACTTATGCTGTATGAGATTCAACAACGATTGTGGATGGCTTGGAGTCCCACCATCATTCAAGGAAGTTCGGCTTTACACCAGGTCTGGTTATGCTTCAGCTATCCATTGCCATCAGTAGTGGATGAGTTCAAGGTGGTCAAGGCAGGGTACCTATGAGACTGAAGCACTCCCAGGACCAGAAGATCTGTGCTGCAAGCATTGAAGTCAGACTGGTACGAAGTGGTAAGTTTCTTGGTGCCGATGCAGCAGCAGAAAGTAAACTCTAGCACAAAGATAAAGTGTAAAATAGCCTGCTCTGGAAGACAAGGTTTGGGAGGACGTCAAGTCGAGCGCTGGAAGGAAGATGACTCAGCTACGAGAAAGTCAATGATCCAGGATAAGTTATGGAATGTGGAGGAAGAGTGTCGACGATCCAAGATTGTCCAACTGGGAAGCCAAGAAGCATGGACCAGATGGTCACGACCAAAGAGGAAGTACAGGTGGAAAGTAAAGGGTTTCCTGTCAATCTGTCAGGAAGATGCGCAGTGCTCTAGGGATAACAGGGAAAGACCGCAAAGTGGCGATTCAAGCACTGAGCAAAACTGCTGAAAGAGCGTCCAGCTGGATATGGATGAAGCGTGATGTCAAGCGCTGGCTGCCTACCACCATGGGTAGGGACTGATCAACACTGCCGCCCCGCCATCAGGAGGGTGTTTCGGGATAAGGTGCAAAACACCCAGTGATAGATGGTCCCGGCTGATGATGCTAGTGGTGCAACAGTGGATGATCTGTTTTAAGATACTAATTAGTCCCGTGAATCGTTTCCTACCTATCTACTCAATTATAAAATAGGAGAGTCATCATATAGTTTTGAATCGGTGTCATTTAAATATGCTTTTATATTGTACACAAAATGGATCCGAATAGATTGATAAATAGACAGAGAGACTGATTAATAGAAAGAGAAAAGTATGTATAAGTATCAATATTAAGAGTAATAGAATACTTAAAAATTATTAAATTTGACTTTTAAAATCTATTATAGAGATAGAACACTGTTTCTGGATCAGCCATATTGTTTAGAAAGAAATATATCCTTGAGACCCTGAACAGTATTATACATTAGTGCAGTCTATACATTAATATGTAGATTCATTCAACCAGATTAAACAAGAGAGTCGTTCCTTTGCAATTAAAAATATCGCATAGAGACGCGAGAACATTTCTGGACAACTGATGCTTTTATAAAACAAAAATAGCATCGACTCCCTGGACCACGTACTAGTTTCCTGATTGTGAATTGAGAGGAGAGCAGACTAGGATATATTGCGCGCAGAACGAGCGAAAGAAATTCAATAAATGACTCATCGTGCTTTCTCAATGCCACTCTGTTTCTGAAATCTTTTCCACAATAAGTGCTCTGTTAACATCTTACAGAATGTCCGTAATGTACTATAATTCATGTTGCATTTTGACAATGAAAGAATTCAGTTCTTTTATGGTTTTAAAATTGTTGTAAGTTCCTATGATACCAACTGCTACAATTGCAATTTTGTCCAACTTGGTGTAGATGATGCAAATTGGTGTGTGCAACCTGTCCAGTAAAGTCATTTAAATGGAGGCAAACTAGTTATTTTTACTCTTTCCTTCGCTGAGTATTGAAGTCTTCGTTCTTTTTCAGAGATACTACGTTATTTGGATTTATTGAACTAGCAATATTTAAATATATATTTCACTACCACTAATTGTTTAGATATCTGAAAAAATTTGATATCTTTAACTTATGTCATGAAAAATTTACACATGCCAACCTCAGTGTCTATAGCTACTGATCCTGTGATCACTTCACCACTTACCACCCATATACAACCCATATACCGCTTGCTGTATCAAACTTGCCTGAGAACACTGTGATATTACCCATACACTAACATACTAACATGCAATATTTGGTGTTATGCTTTGCGTCGTCTTCAGTGAGCTATGACCTTGGCATTCCACAAGCTGCGGATTTGTCTCTCTGTTTGTAGTGTCTCTGCGATAGTAACCTTACACACACACACACATATATATGTATATATATATATATATATATATATATATATATATAGATACACACAGACATATATATATATATATATATATATATATATATATAGATACACACAGACATATATATATATATATATATATATATATATATATATATATATATATATATACATACATATATCGTGTATAAGGCAGTGCTGGCATTAATTTCTCAGTGTGATCATTTTGTTTTTGTTTATTGTGCATTGGCAAATTCAAGGCAAAAGCTAAGATCTACAGTATATGTAAGTCACCCTTGATCCTTGCGCTATACATTTTTACATTAATAACATATGTAGGTCAAGAAAATATATGATACAATACATGACTATTACGCCTGTCGGTCTAATATGCTTCATTTATTGATTTGCTTTTGTTCTCTCTGCTTGTCGTATATCTTAGTCTTGCTGAACACCACTCAACACATATTGAAGAATTTATATGTGGTCCAGGGACTAGATGGTATTTCTGTTTTAGAAAAATACTTCAGTGGTCCCGGAACTAGAGGATATTTTTGTTTAAAAAATATGAGAGGTCCGGGGACAAGAGCGGAGTTTTTGTTTTAGAAAAATAGAAATGGTCCAGGAATGTTCGCTTACCTTTATACGAGATTTCTAATTGAATAAAAAAATTAATGTAAATTACTGTGTGTTTCAATTTGGTTGGCTGGTTCAGTATATCAGTGTGTAAACAGAATTAATGTATTCTACGATCCAGGAGATGGAGGATATTTTTGTTTTAAAAAAATATGAATGCTCCAGACATGTTATCGTATCCCTTTCATTTTTTAATTTCATTTCTCCCGTAACCTGGCTGGTCGTAGTGGCGCCACTGATGACTGCGCGACAACCTCTCTCCATTTTGCCCTGTTCTCCACTGCTCTTTGAGACTTTGCAAAATCCATGCCTGTTCACTCTTTAATATTATCTTCCCATCTCTTCTTCTGTCTGCCTCGTTTTCTCCTTCCTCTCACTGTGCCCTGTAAGATTGTCTTTGACAGGCCAGATGAGTGTGATACGTTACCATACCAACTTAGTTTGCGTTTCTTTGCGGTGGTGAGCATATCTTCATATGGTCCAAATGCACCTTGGATTCTAATGCGCACCTCCTCATTAGAGACGTGGTCTAAGTATGAGATTTTCAGGATCCTTCGATAACATCTCATCTCTAAGGCATGGATTCTTCTCTCTAGTTCTGCAGCCAGGGTCCATGTTTCACATGCATACAGGATATTGACATGACGAGGGAGCGCATAAGCTTGATCTTGGACCCAATCGTCATGTTGCTGTCCTTCCAAAAAGGCTTCAGCCTAGCCAGCACAGTTGTTGTCTGCGCAATCCTGGAAAGAACCTGAGGTTTTGAACCTTCATCAGAGGCGATAGCACCTAGGTACTTGAAACTTTTCACTGTTACCAGCTTCTGTCGATTCACTCTTATTTCCTTTTTTTTAATACCACTTGGGTTGTTTGTCATTAGCTTGGTCTTTTCAGCGCTGATCTCCATCCGATACCTTAGTGATGCTTGGTTGAGACGGTTCACTAAGGTTTCCAGTTCTTGTTCATCTCCTGCTAAGCCATTGATATCATCAGCGAAGCGCAGGTTGATGATTGTTCTTACTCCAACACGGACACTCCCCTCATGGTCTTCCAGGGCATCAGACATGATCCTTGCCAGGTAGATGCTGAAGAGAGATGGTGAGAGAAGGCCTCCCTGTCTGATTCCGACTGTGGTTCTGAACCGATCTCCTATGTTGCCAATGACGAGAACTGCGCTAGTGGCCTTGTCATACAGGTTTTCGAGGGTGCTGATTAGTTTTGCGTTTATGTTGTATATCCCCATGGTGGTCCACAAGATGCATGCCATACCTTGTCAAAAGCTTTCTTGAAATCAATAAGACATGATAGAGGTCCTGTTGATGCTGCAGATACTTTTCACAGAGGATTCTAAGATTGAAGATCTGTTCTATAGTACTACTTCCTGCTCTGATACCTGCCTGTTCTTCAGCAATGATGTCCTCTGCTTGGGGTTTCAGTCTGTTGAGGATGATCTTAAGCATAACCTTGCTTGGGTGACTAATGAGACTGATTGTTCGGTAGTTCTGGCACAGTTGCAGATTCTCTTTCTTAGGAAGGGTGATCATCAGAGACTGGGTCCATAGGATGGGCCATTCTCCTGTTTGCCAGATTTTGTTAGAGATTGTTGTAAGGACATCTATCATGGAGGTTCCTCCTGCTTGAACAAGTTCTGCTGGTATATTGTCTACCCAAGCTGCCTTCCCTTTCTTTAGTGCCTTTTCTGCAGCATCTACTTCTTCTCTGATGATAGGGTGGTCAACTTCTGTTGTGATCAGTGGGAAGTTTAGTACATCTTGCTCTCCAGAAGTCTCCAGGTTGTAAAGCTCTGAACAGTATTCCGTCCATCTGTTAAGAATCTCTTGATCTTCTGTGAGACTCTTACCAGCCTTGTCCTGGATCGTGGTAGATTTCCCCTGTTTCTCGGTTGTCAGGTCTTTCACCAACTGGTGTGCCTTTTTACTGTTATTCTGGTTCAGGCTTTTCTCTGCTTCCTTACATTGGTCCTCTAATCAGCTTGCCTTCGCTCTCTTTAAGCTCTTCTTAATCATGTTGTTAATCCCCCTGTATTTTTCTCCACCTTCAAGGTCTCTTCGCTTCCTCCTCAGTTATCTCCTTACATCACATAGGTCGAGGATATCTGCTGTGACCTAGGGTGTCTCTGTCCTATGATACTTGCCAAGGATCTCGTTGGCTGTGCCTATTATTGAGATGTTGAAGGTAGTGATCAAGGAGTCTAGGTTTTTTTCTTCAGCACCCAGAATTGTGAGTGGTGCAAATTTGCCGCCTATTGATGCTTCAAATGCTTGTGCCACGCTTGGATCTTTAAGTTTTTAAGTTCAAACCTGATTCTAACCTGTTTGGGCTTCTTGGTCTGCGTCAGACGAAGTTTGATAGTCATCAGAAGCAAGTCATGGTCGCTTCCTATGTCCGCTCCTGGGAAGTTACGTGTTCTGGCAATGTATCCCTTTGCGAAATTTAAAAAATCAAAATTTAAAATTTGTGAAGTGATCCTAAACTTTCAATATACATACTACTATAGATATATAGATACATGAATAGCTCGATAAGTCATCAAACAATCATTATGCTGAGCATTCATTTTGACTGGACTTGGAATAGCAGAGAAAAGTAACAAACAACGATGTCGGCTGCATCCTGAAAAATATAAAGATACCATATATTATAGCTGAGGTTAAGAATGTATTTTTAAAAAATCTTAAATAAAACATTGAGCCTTGTTTTGAAACACAATATAATTATCACAACGCATCGTTTTGGGTGGAGCAACATTCAAGAAAGAGAACCATTCATACATTACAAAGGTTTACAGGTAACTATTTGTAGAAGAAAGAGTTGATCATTTTTGTTGTTGACTGATTGTTGTTTCTTCAAAAGGGAAAATGGAGATTTACATTTAAAAACTTTACGTGATAAGACAAAGGCTTTGTATATGGCATATTTGAACGAAATTGAAGGCCATGATGATTAACACTATCACGTGTTTATTGCCTTGAGTGCTAAACAAAACTAACTCGACCATGGCCTGTCCCTGGGTTGATTACTTGCAGTTAAAAAAAATTACTAATATTGGTTTCATATGCTCAACACCCGGACAAAGTGCATTTGAAAGTCACATAAAGCAATGCTGACTCTCTTACAGAGTGGTTACTTTGTACAGTTCTGGACGAATTCTAGATGAAGATTTATTTCTTAATTTTTGGCAACCAAGGCAAATACATCCAAAATTAAAACTCATCGTCAAACACTTGAATATTTTGCTATTAACAAAGTGGACATATTCGATCCTTTTATTCAAGTATCCTCTGTCTCCCTATTTCAATCATATGATAATGATTGGAACACCTTACTTTTGCTAGTATCTTTTGAAAATATATGGTAAATCAAAGAGAGATATTTCTCAGGTTCCAAAAAAAACTTTGTACTGCTTGTCACATTTTAATTGTTTCCCTAAATTTTCACCACTAACTTTAATATGCTGTATCTTTTACGCGCTGTGAAAACAATTAGCAGGAATTCTTGTACAACACAAACATCTTGAGATATCTACACATATCCATAAATAAAATAGTATATTGTGTTTTTTACCATTGTAGCCCATGTGGTTCCATTGGCCTTATCAAATTTTAAAGCTACACCTACAAGTGATGGGGATCTCTATCAAGATGCATTTAAATAAGTTTAGTCCAAAAGTTAATACAACGGATGTAATACGTAGTAAGCATAGGATATCTTGAACACTCTCCTAAGACAGCTGTATCACTAATATACGTGGAAATATTCAAATATTTCTTGCAAAAACTGTTCTGCACAGTCTCAATATAATCTCGATATTAAAATCCCCATACTTCTGATTAGCAACACTGTATCAATATCATGTGAATATTAAAATCCCCATACCTCAGACTAGTAACACAGTATTAGTTTATTCAATGCATCAAAATCTTTAAATATACATTGATGGTAAAATGTTCCAAACTTATTTGATTTCTGAAAGTTCGTACAACGGATTGTTTTGCTTGTGCTGACAACATTTGCTTAGTTTTTGTCCATACAAGTCTTGAAGTAAAATAAATAGTCCTATGTATTTGTACAAAGAACAACTTCAATATTGTAGTCTGGATTATACCATTATTTATTTTGCTTCAAGTATCCCCCATTTCTAAAAGCAATAATTTGTGTTTTAGAAAGATTGATTTTCATGCTAGAAGAGTCACAATAGCTATCTGTACAAGGCAAATATTTCAGGCATAGCATCTGTAATAAATATTCCTTTTTCACAATTAGTACTGAGCTTTGTCACTAACTCATTTATGAAATGCTAGAATAACACAGGACTTAAGATGTATCCTTGTAAAGTTTCTATGGTACATCTTAAATAATCATTTCAGACATTTTTATATCTCACATAATATTTTAGATTTGCATACATTTTTTTCAAGACGTTGACTATTTTTCCATTTAATACTTTTTGAAACAAAGCCATCCATAAATTACAATAATTGTTCTATCAAAAGGTTTTGAAAAATCGACAAACCAGAAAATAAAATCGGCCACCTGGTTTTGATTATGTATTTTTGCACCTTTGCTGTAAAGTAAAAATGCGGTAACATGTGCTATAAGTGTTTCTAAAGCATGTTTGGGATTCGTCTCTCAGGTTTGTGTCTTTCTTCTTTTGTCCAGTTGCAAATTATTGTCATCCAAAATGCATATAAAGAGTGTACAAAGTGTAATAATATAGGAAATGCCCCTTTAGTTGGTTGGATCATTGCTGTTTCTATTCTTATATATTTTGGACATTTAATACTCTTTGACCATTACCCAGGGACCTCACCAGAATAGAATACCTTATTACACAACGTATTCAGAAAAAGGACAATGGAATCTACAGTTGTTTGATAGAAAATTAGCAGAAGACTATCGGGACCTGGAGTTTTGTTTTCTAATGTATTTAATGCTATCAACGATTTTTTGATTAGCAATATATGAATTCAAAACATCAGTATACTAGTAACTGTATTCTACTTCCTCCAAAATATCCATGTTTCTATATTTTCCTTGAAACCGTCTATGTTTTCTGTAATATATCTTTGAAATAATTCTACCATTGTTTACTATATATTGAATTATTCTCAGAATTACATGAGTAAATTTTACTCTTCAAAAGATTCCAAAAACGATTATGTATTTCTCTGTGTGGCAGCATACAGACCTTCTTTCTGTTATCAGAACTTAGATATATTTTCCATTGAATTTTTTTACCACGGGTAATTGTTTATTTTTTTTTAAACAAACCCCTTTGACTATAACGTTACATTAACCAACAGAAACCCACAATGTCCCAAGAAACTGGAACGTTTGCATATAATTGTTAGTAGCAAGAGACTTTAGTAAAACTACATGCCCCAAATAAATAGGTGAAAACAACATTAATAAGTTTCAAGTATTTTCATTCTCGGCAGTATCTCAATGAATAAGAGTAATTTGGTTTTGTGGGCTTTAACACCATTTATCAGCTCATGATAGGCTATATACGTGGCGGTCAGTATATTTTGTGGAGAAAAACCCTGGGATGACCACAAGAAGAACCACCGACCCAAGGGAAGCTACTGGCAAGCTTTCTCACATACCGACGCGGACAGAGTGTGATGTGAGTGATGCACAATTTGGCTTCAAGAAAGGAGTGGCAACTACTGACGCTATTTTTGTTCTACATTGTTTGATTAATAATTATTTAAATCAAGGTAAAAGGTTTTATGCAGCTTTTGTTGATTTTAAAAAGGCATTTGATAATGTATAGAGAAATGGTTTGTGGTTGAAGGTTTTTAAACAAGGTGTAAATGGCAAAATGTTAAATGTTCTTCGTTCTATGTACAGTGTAGTTAAATCATTTGTTTCACACTGGGTTATTCGTAGTGCCTTTTTTGAGTATGGAGCAGGTTTGATACAAGGTGAAGTGTTACCACCGATACTATTTTCGTTATTTATTGATGATCTGGAAACATCATTACAGTCTACGAGAGATATCTGTATAGAGTTAGATGAGTTGTCTTTATTTTTGATATTGTTTGCTGACGATTGTGTTTCATTTTCAGAAAATTTTGAGGGTTTACAAAAGCTCTACTGCAATAAATGAATCTAAATATTAATCTTGATAAAACTAAAGTTATGGTCTTTAGAAAAGGTAGTCCATTAAGACAAGACGAAGTATGGAATATAGCCGGGAGTAATATTAAGGTAGTTAAAACTTTTAATTACCTTGGTCTTGTTTTCTCAAACAACGGAAAATTCTCTAAAGCTCAACAAACACTGGCTGATAAATCACTAAAAGCAATGAATATGATTATTTGTAATTTGAAAAATGTTATTTAAATTATAATGAATGTTGTTCCAGTTCTAAATTACGCATCAGAGGTATGGGGTTTTCATCAGGCTGAAGCAATAGGATCGATAGAAGTGAATGATAATGTATGCTATGTGACAACCATGATATTGAAGATGAATATCATTTTCTTTTAGAATGTCCTGTGTATACTCACTGGCGTGTAAACTTAATCTAAAAGTACTTATGAAATAAACCATCCATGCAAGCTACATTCAACTATTAACTTCTAGTAATGAGAAAATAATATGTTCACTCGTTAAATTTGTTTATCAAGCGTTTAAAATAAGAGATAGGTCATTATTTTTTACAGTAATTTATTATAAAGATTGTGCATATTTCTCCATTCTCTCCTTTCTAGCTCTTGACGATTACCTTTTTGAGTTCATGTTTAACGTTGTATATATATCATCTGATAACAACATAATATTTGTAATATGTAATCTATAAGCATGTAAATGCTTATGATAATAAACAATTGAATTGAATTGTAAAGGCGAGCGCCTTGGACCACTCGGCCACCCTCAATGAATAAAGGATATTTTTGCTTATACTCCATACAAATTGTAATAATTACCTGACATTTGTTTTTAAAGTGTCATCTAGATGCCTTTAATTTTTTTAAGATAATATACATTTTAAAACATGTTTGCTTATATTTACTTTAAAATAAATTACCATGTTGTACAGAATATGGAAATGTTGTACATGCTGACAACAAGGCAGGTACTTCCCATCGTCTTGCAAATCCTTACACTTTCATTGAAGCATGTTCATGTTTGCTGGGTTTAGCCTTTGCCAACAACTTGAACTATGTTAGCATCTTCCACACGTTCACTACAGATACAAGGAATGTATGAAGATAGAACGAAAGAATGACAGAAAGAAAGGAAAGAAAAAAGATATGGTTTGTTTCAAACTTTCTATTCTTTGTTTTTCGTTTTTGTCAATTTCATTTATTTACAGGGTTATTAGCATATTCTATATTTCCGTTTTGTTAAAATCCGGTGTAACAGTACAAAATCTCCATCCACCAACCTCTCTCTCTCTCTGTCTCTCTGTCTCTCTCACTCACTCTCTCTGTCTCTCTCTCTGTCTCTCTGTCTCTCTCTGTCTCTCTGTCTCTCTCACTCACTCTCTCTGTCTCTCTCTGTCTCTCTGTCTCTCTCTCTCTCACCTATTTTATACCTGGGCTAGATTGTACCCGGGGTATAGCTTGAGATAGGCCAAATTACAATCCGGGGTATATTTTGGGCTATTTTTGGCGAGTCTACTATATACCTCCTCTCAGCCCAGATTATGTCCCTGTAATTTTACCTCGGTGCATAGTATGGACTTGAACATTTTATCCCCATGGAGTTAATCTAGCCTAGTCTATATTCTACTCCCGTCCCTGCCAAGCCTAGGTGAATGTTAATGCATGTAAAGCAGGTGTCATGTCACCATTTACGAACATCGCAATTTTCAACTAACACCTGTTACCTGGTTTCAGCTAAATCTCTAGGTATATTTAATTAGCATGTAAATAACTATAATAATTACTATTGTTTTTAATATACTCTTTACTACTTTGAAAAAACATTAAGTACTTTAATACATGTACGCACACACACACACACACACACCGAGACACATACATATAAATTACCGCAACGTACCTTTCCAGAAATAGTGTTGAGACAGTTTGCCAAACGTCTTGTCACGATCAAAATGACTGCCCCTTACTGGGTTGTCATGACAAGCTTTCATGATGCAATTTAGTTGACTTTGATAAGAAGTTCCTTGCCAACATGAATAACAATTCCTTCCTTGTCACCATGTATAACAAGTCCTTCCTTGTCACCATGTATAACAAGTCCTTCCTCAACTATGTAGAGCTTGACACTTTGAGGAAATGTGGACTTTGCATTTATACTTTTATCAACTGGCAAGTCAAAGATGAATTTTAGGTACTTTCTGAAGAAGAATAGAAGTTAAATATCTGATTATATTATATATCAATGATATATATATATATATATATATATATATATATATATATATATATATGCTGAAGCTACGTTATTACCAATTATGCTTACCGTTTTAAATTAAAGAAACATTTAATTGCAGTTAAATGCAGCAAATCAATGATTCGAGGTTTCCATTCTCTTCAAGTAGCTAACTAAAATAGCTCACTGAATGAAGCTATTATTATGAATGAAGTAATACTTATACAAAAGGAGAACCATGGAATAAGTCGTGTTTTTACTGATATAACAATACAATGAAAGAAGCCATTCTCTTTATGTAGCTCACTAGATTAGCTGAATGAATCCATTATTATAAATTAAACCATAACGAAAAACCATGGAAGAAGCCATATGTTTATTGATAAAACAAACATTATTTCATGGACACGAACAACAACAATGATGGAAGAAGCCATATAATTCTAATAAAAATAGAGCAACCAACAGGATTAGTAATAAAAATAGCAGATATCATTTGTAAGAGACAAGAAAGGCGCGGTATAATCTGGGCACGTGAAGAAGAGTCTGGGCTAGGCTATAAATTAACTGGGGTTATAATTTCGCCTAGTCCAGGCAACAGCCCAAGATATATTCATTCCTTGGCCAGATGACACCTTGGTATACTTTGGCTACTAGTTCATCTGGTTGTTGTTGTTCGTCCTTCGAGTTCGAAGATGACCATGACATCACTAACTGGTTTGGTTTCTGTGAGTACGTGAGTGGCTGATCAGGCCAATTTGTGCTCTGAACTGTCTGTGGCACACTTTACAACAATAGATGCTGCTTGGGCTTGCTTGATTGATAGAGGACGTGCTACAGTTCTAAGATTTACGCTGTTCGCGCTTCTGCACTGCCTCTGTAATTCCCTTCAGTTCAAAGTCTGTAGCTCCAGTGAGAATGCGCCAGGTGGAGCAATCGTGTACGAGATCTTCCGAAGACACAGGGTCAATGTTGAAGTGTTTAAATGATGGCTTGAGGGAATCTTTCAAGCGTTTCATTTGACCACCCTGAAATCGCTTTCCCTCCTCCAGCTGATATTACAAGATATTCTTTGGCAGTCGCTCTTCTTACATCCTGGTGACGTGGCCTGTCCATCTCATCTATGATTCCATTAGCAGAGTGTCGATGTTTGGAATGCCAGATCGTGTGAGAACCTCAGTGTAAGCGACTCTGTCCTGCTATCTTATCCTCACCAATTTATTCAGGCAGCCCATGTGAAAATGGTTCATCGTCTTGACATGGCGTTTGTACGTCGTCCAGGTTTCGCATGCATGCAACAGGGTCTGCCGCACAATGGCTTTGTAGACCTTCAGTTTTGTTTACAGACTTATGCCTCTGCGCTCCCACACATTTGCGCGTAGTCTGCCAAAAGCCACGTTTGCTTTAGCAATTCTGGCGTTTGTTTCATTATCGATGTAGACTGCACGTGACAGTGTACTGCCGAGAAAGGTGAATTTGTCCCCTGCAAGAAGAGTTTGTCCATTTATTGTGATGGTAGGCTCTTCAGGTCAGGTCGGGCTACACCTGCTACCGTAAGACACAGTAGACCATACTACCTGTGACTGTTGACCCAGAGTGGACAGCTATACCTGGCTCCCTCTGGAAAGTCCTCTCTGGCGGATCAGGCGGTCGAGCATATATCCTCATTCTCCCGGTTGTGAAGGCAGATGGCAAGAGCTGTGTGGACAGCGCAGGGCATCAGCTCAGGTGCAGTAGGATCTGATGGTCATCCACTGCATCAGGACTCGTCTGCAGACGTCTCTATATTGTCGTGTCACTGGATTCAGACAGGTCTGAACGAGAGATTGAGGTTGACTCTGCTCAACTCTCCCTCACTTAAATCCAACTCACGCGCAAATCATGACATCATTCCCCTCCCCCACCCCCCCCACCAGATACCCCAGATACCTCAAGTCCTGGGCGAGCGGCAAAGCAGTAGGTGTGGATACACTTGGAGCTGTAGCTGCAGACCTGCACACAGGCGGCTCAGGACATATGGTCGCTTTTCACTGGACGACGCAGTAATGGAACTCGACAGCCCCCTGGGCAACTGTGCAGTCCATTTTAGGATCACACTCCTCGCCTCCGTAGCATGAGGAAGAGGTTAGAAAAGGTGCACTAAACATTGTCTGCTTCACTTTACCCCATACCGCTGCTGACGGGGATCCCAACTTGCAATCGAAACTCTAACAAAACGACAAAGGTGACCCAACTCACCATCGGTGCCTGGAATGTGAGCACACTAATGGACAGTTCTTCAGCAGATACACTAGAGAGATGAACACCCCTCTAGTTGGTAGAGAACTGGCCAGATTCAACATCCAGATAGCAGCCCTGAGTGAAACTCGCCTAGCTGAGGAAGGACAACTAACCGAAGTAGGAGCCGGTTACACCTCTTCTGGAGTGGCCGAAGTAAAGAAAAGCGACGTGAAGCTGCTGTTGAATTTGCCATAAAATCACAACTAGTCAGAAAGCTCACAAATCTTCCAAAGGTCGTGAATGACAGACTAATGCAGATGATACTTCCACTGTCTGGAAAAAGACATGCAACTATCATCAGTATGATCCAGTATCTCCATGATGGCAAGCTTGCCCGTGTCGTGGACGACGGTGAGTCGCTCTTCTAACATCCTGGTGATGTGGCCTGCCCATCTCATCTATGATTTCATCAGCAGAGTATGGATGGTTGCTAATGCCAGCCCGTGTGAGAACCTCAGTGTCTGGGACACTGTAATGCTATCTTATCCTCATCAGTTTCCTCAGGCAGCCCATGTGAAAATGGTTCAGCTTCTTGACGTGGCGTTTGTACACCGTCCAGGTTTCGCATGCATACAGCAGGGTTGGCAACACAATGGCTTTGTAGACCTTCAGATTTGTTTACAGACTTATGTCTCTGCGCTCCCACACATTTGCGCGTAGTCTGCCGAAGGCCACATTTGATTTAGCAATTCTGTCGTTGATTCATCATCGATGTAGACTGCACGGGACAGTGTACTGCCGAGATAGGTGAACTTGTCCACTGCAACGAGGGTTTGGCCAATTGACTGTAATGGTAGGCTCTACGTGAGGCTTTCCTAGTGCAGGTTGGTGCATCACTTCTGTCTTCTTGATACTGGTTGTGAGACCGAAATTGTCACAAGCTGAAGAGAAATGGTCCATACCTTATTGCATGTTAGACTCAGATTTGGCATTCAGGGAACAGTCTTGAGCAAACAGGAGATCACGAATAGTCACTTTTCTGTAACTTAGTCTTTGCTTGTAGTCTCCTCAGATTGAATAGCTTGCCATCAGTCCGGTATCTGATGTCAATTACAGTGTCATAGACACAGAAGGCTTCAGTAAGCATAGCAGAGAACATCATACTGAAGAGGGTTGGAGCCAACACACAGCCTTGATTGACTCCATTGATGACTGAGAATGGTTCAGATGACGCACCGTCGCCACAACACGAGCGAGCATGCCATCATGGAATTACCGAACCATTACGATGAATCTCTCTGGGCAACCTTATTTTGCCAGGTCTTCAAGAAAGACCACCACGGCTGACTGTGTCAAAGGCTTTTGTCAGATCGACAAATGTCGTGTACAGGTTGGAATTCTGTTCCTGGCATTTTTCCTGGAGTTGACGAGATGCAAACACCATGTCTGTGGTCCCTCGTCCTTTCCTGAAGCCATACTGACTCTCATGCAGGAGCCCTTGATCAATGTGATGCACAAGGCGATTTAGCAGAATTCTAGTGAGGATTTTGCCGGCTATTGACAGCATGGAGATGCCCCAATGGTTCTCGCAGGATTGTCTGTTGCCTTTCCGCTTGTACAAGTGGACGATGAATGCATCTTTGCACTCTTGGGGTATAGTTCCTTGAGTCCATGTTGACTGGAAGAGCTGAGTCAGTTTTTGTGTCATATGCGAGTCTCCGGTTTTGTAGACTTCTGCTGGTATAGCATCTGCTCCAGGTGCTTTGCCATTTGACAGCAGGTCAATTGCTTTTGTTACGACTCTATGGTCTAGGAAAAATGTGACAGAAAGAAAATGAAACCAACAAATCAAGCAAAAATCAAAAAGCAATTTATTTCTAGATAAATGAAAATCAAAAGACACTTACAGTAACGGGAATTAAAATCCAAATAATCCAATAATCATTCCTAAATATGGAATGTTCTGAATGAATTAATGCATGCTTGAATGTGCTGATGTGCCAATAGTTTTTACTGTCCTGATGTGCCAGTAGTCTTTAATGTGCTGATGTGCCAACATGAAATACTTCAGAATATCTTTGAATAAGATCACATAAATTCCCAAATCATCAATTCAAAATCCAAAATCCAAAAGTCTATGAGCGCTTTTATAATCCAATGTATATTTTTAAAAATTCCTCTGTCTGAACTTGGAATGATTTTTCACAACTTTATGACTCTTTAAAGACTTATGTTAAGGTAGAAACTGAAAACTATCCACTAAATATGGTATATATAAAGATAGGTCACATAACAGAATGTTCTAAATAATTATATGGTGTATGTGACTTTTAACACATAATTCTAAAGGCAATTCTAGTTTTATCTGTAAACAAAGTCAACCCTGACCTCAGATTGAATCAACAACTTGTTTACCAAAACCGTCCTTGAACTCAAATACTAAGCATACAACCTAATTCAAGGACAATAGCTAAACATGTAAACTGATACATAACATTAAGGTTTGAGCAAATGTTAAAGTCAAGAAACATTAATAATTTCCTAAAATATTTATAATAGTATATAAACATCATACATAACACTTTCACAGTTTCAGTCAGCATTGGAGGATCAGCAAGTTATACGTTGATTTTCACTTGTGGCAGTCGATCAGTTACCTCCTCACTGATAGATGATTGTTGATTGATGATGTTGTTGAAGTGTTCTGCCCATCTTTGTAATACCTTTTCTTTGTAACTGAGCAGTGTGGTGCCGTCAGCACTCAGTAATGGAGATGTTCCTGATGACTATTACCCGTAGATTGTCTTGAAACCATCATAGATTCCTGTCTGCGTAGGACTGCATCTCATCTGCCTTGTTCCTCAGCCATGAGTCATGCAACTCTTTGAGTTTGCATTGGACAGTCCTCTTTATCTGTCTTCTTAGATGATGAAGTGCTGTCTTCTAAGCAGGCCTTTTGTAGACGCTGTTTCTCATTCAGTAGTCTCCGTATGGCCAGCATCGTTCTCATCAAACCAATCTTGATATTTACGTGTGGTAGGACCGTATGTTTTGGATGCTGCTGAGTGCACAGAGTCTCTGAAGGATGCGCTGTTTTCCTCAACATTCTGGGAGTGCACATCAATTGTTTCTAGCTGGCTGCACAGTTCTTTGACAAATACCTGTTTCACATTCTCCTGTTTCAATTTGGAGACACTGAGCTTTCTGGGTATTTTTTTGCCTTGTGGTCGTCTGCTAGACTGAATCTGTTTCACTGCACTGGATCGGCTGTAAGCACACTTTACTCTGCTTGCCTTGGCACAATATAACGTGGTACCGTGACGTAAAACATCCAAACTAACAATACTATTTCGTTCAAGAATTTTGTTATAATCTTTTACTTTTTCTATATTTTAGTATCCACAAAACCTTATGCGTGTTGAGGAAAATATCTTAAAATGACAGCGTGTATTTTCGATGCCTGTAAACTGTCTCAACAGCAAACAAAACGTTTGTCTACACAATTTAATAAGTGTAATAGTCCTTATCAATGTTATATTTTTTTTAAAACACACTATTTGATAAGTGTAATAGTCCTTATCAATGTTATATTTTTTTAAAACACACTATTTGATAAGTGTAATAGTCCTTATCAATGTTATATTTTTTTAAAACACACTATTTGATAAGTGTAATTGTCCTTATCAATGTTATATTTTTTTAAAACACAATATTTGATAAGTGTAATAGTTCTTATCAATGTTATATTTTTTTAAAACAATCTATTTACTGGATACTGTATTCAATTTCGTCTTTTTCTTAATAATTATCGATTTTTAATTGGTGTATAAATTCTTCCCGATAATTTATGATATGATATAATAATAACAATTATTAATAGTATTAGTATTAGTATTAGTATTAATATTAGTATTAGTATTATTTAATTGGGGGTGGGGTGGTAACGGCACTTTTAACACATTATTGACTATATCATGCCGAGGAAAACTGAGAGCTAAGTGCCTTTTTCAAGGACACCGAGGCAGCCCACCCGAGAATAGGACAATTGGTCATAAAGACCAATCTGCCACGTGGTTCTCAACATATTTACAGTTTGTAATATAATAAAATCACACACCCGCACACAGGTATACGCGCACTCATGCAAACATTTCAAATAGAATAATTAACACATATTAGGCGCACAGATAATTCACACAATAAACATAAATAGGGAGCCGCAGTGGCTCAGTGAGCTAATGAAGAAAAGAAAACAACAAAAAATAAACACCAAATACAAAAGCATTTCATCAAGGCAATAGTTGTACACACATATTCAGAATACAACACACACACACACACACACACACACACACACACACACACACACTTGTATACTTCCTCACAATGTTCAATGAATGTTTAATGTTTGTTGTAAGGGTCAAGAGCGGAAAAAAACATAACTTTCATTATATTTAGGAACGATTCTTAGGTCCATTTAATCACATCTTTCTAAAACTTTTCTCTATTGTATGTATACAAGTTTCATTATTCAACACAATACCAGTTTATATAATCATAACAAGACTCCAAAAGAACAGCTAAACTTAGAAGTGACATATTAATTATAAAAAGGCAAATTATTTTCAATGAAAAGTTGAAGAAGGTCTTAAAAATATGTTAATAATATGGAAACGCTACATACTATTACAATAAAATAGCTAATATTTCAAGATTTTTCCTTTAGGCAATTTAGTGGTCGTCACATTTTGTTTCCGTTCTGCTTGGGGTTTGACGTATGATAAATGACATAGATGTCAAGAAAATAGGATATTTATTCATTATTGAAACAATAAATGTCAAGACTTAGGTTATACAATATTAATTGGCTTCAGTTAGTATTTGGCCAAACGGAGATCTTAGCTGGTAGTTAGTATTTGGCCAAACGGAGATCTTAGCTGGTAGTTAGTATTTGGCCAAACGGAGATCTTAGATAGTAGTTAGTATTTGGCCAAACGGAGATCTTAGCTGGTAGTTAGTATTTGGCCAAACGGAGATCTTAGCTGGTAGTTAGTATTTGGCCAAACGGAGATCTTAGCTGGTAGTTAGTATTTGGCCAAACGGAGATCTTAGCTGGTAGTTAGTATTTGGCCAAACGGAGATCTTAGCTGGTAGTTAGTATTTGGCCAAACGGAGATCTTAGCTGGTAGTTAGTATTTGGCCAAACGGAGATCTTAGCTGGTAGTTAGTATTTGGCCAAACGGAGATCTTAGCTGGTAGTTAGTATTTGGCCAAACGGAGATCTTAGCTGGTAGTTAGTATTTGGCCAAACGGAGATCTTAGCTGGTAGTTAGTATTTGGCCAAACGGAGATCTTAGCTGGTAGTTAGTATTTGGCCAAACGGAGATCTTAGCTGGTAGTTAGTATTTGGCCAAACGGAGATCTTAGCTGGTAGTTAGTATTTGGCCAAACGGAGATCTTAGCTGGTAGTTAGTATTTGGCCAAACGGAGATCTTAGCTGGTAGTTAGTATTTGGCCAAACGGAGATCTTAGCTGGTAGTTAGTATTTGGCCAAACGGAGATCTTAGCTGGTAGTTAGTATTTGGCCAAACGGAGATCTTAGCTAGTAGTTAGTATTTGGCCAAACGGAGATCTTAGCTGGTAGTTAGTATTTGGCCAAACGGAGATCTTAGCTGGTAGTTAGTATTTGGCCAAACGGAGATCTTAGCTGGTAGTTAGTATTTGGCCAAACGGAGATCTTAGCTGGTAGTTAGTATTTGGCCAAACGGAGATCTTAGCTGGTAGTTAGTATTTGGCCAAACGGAGATCTTAGCTGGTAGTTGGTATTTGGTCAAACGGAGATCTTAGCTGGTAGTTAGTATTTGGCCAAACGGAGATCTTAGCTGGTAGTTAGTATTTGGCCAAACGGAGATCTTAGCTGGTAGTTAGTATTTGGCCGAACGGAGATCTTAGCTGGTAGTTGGTATTTGGTCAAACGGAGATCTTAGCTGGTAGTTAGTATTTGGCCAAACGGAGATCTTAGCTGGTAGTTAGTATTTGGCCGAACGGAGATCTTAGCTGGTAGTTGGTATTTGGTCAAACGGAGATCTTAGCTGGTAGTTGCATATCATCACAAATATCCGAGAACTTTTTCAGCGGTTAATATTACCGCTAGAATAAAGAAAATATACAGTCATATTCACGCCAACTTTTGCCACACCGGAAGACGACTCCAAATGGGCTCATTTTCACACTTAGAATATGTTAATGCATCTTGATGATATACACAACTTTCTATAAAAGTTAATTTTAAATGTATTAAATATGTTACTTTACTTCTTTTACACCATATTTGTTCTTGCATAGACCTGTTCTTTTAAAGTAATTATATATACATATATTATTTTTTTGACTGGTTAATGATCAGATTTAGCTAGCGGCCCTTCTAACAGTTTTTTGGAGTGCGTATTTGTAAAGGTCGTTTCAACTACTTTTAATGTCATGTTCACAATCGTTTACATATCAAATGCATACAAAGTTAAGTATCACTTTCCATTATATCTTTCTAATAAAATTGGCATATATTACATATATAATAAGCAATTTAGTGTGACTTACTGTCTATTTTCAGCTTTCATCGTGACAATAATAATTCCAATGGCGATGATAATGATAATGATGATGACTGTTATTAGTAGTGATTAAGATTTATTATTATTATTATTATTATTATTATTATTATTATTATTATTATTATTATTATATGATTGAGCTCATTGACACCAATCAAATATGAATGACACAATACTTGATAATTTCTTAAATTATTATTATTATTATTATTTATGTTGTTGTTGTTGTTGATGTTGTTGTTGCTACCTACAATTTCACAGAAATGTTATATTCGTAATTTAGCTATGTGATTGTTACCATTGAATTAATTGTACGCAAAGTATTTTTACCCCTTTTTTCGCTCTATGTTCCTGATGGTATAGGGGATTTATTCATTTATTTATTTATTTATTTGGTTAATATATTGGTAAAATTGTACAACGACAGTGGAATTTTAGAGAATTATTTGTATAGATTAAATCAAATACTCGTTTTTAATATATACTATAAAGTATCATACCATATTTCACCAGGAACTCATACTATTTCCATGTACCGTCCAATTGTAAAATGTGCCAGAAAATTCGACCACACACCATTGAATATATGTATATATCATGATTAATTACGTTTAACATTCTACGCGCTTACGCAGCGTCGTACTTTATCACCCGATGGAGCAAATCCTTGCTTCCATTAGAGACTATTTATACAGGTGTAATCACCATTAACAGTTCACCAGCTGACCTGACTATGCTTTTATTATGATCTGAACCATTTCTTGCATTTATTTCGATTTAGATTTGATGTCTACTCTTATTGAACCACCTTAATGTTTTGCTTTTAGACCTATCCTATGACAGCAGTCTTTGATATAAATTACGTCAATATATGTGTGGGCACATTAATAAATTTCATATCAAAGTCATAAGTCAAAAGGCAAGGTGTCACCAAAAAAAAAAATCATCTGAAATAGACCACACCGTAATTGCCATGATCCCTAGACAAACATAAGTACGCTTCATTGATCTGACTTTGGACATAAGTACGCTTCATTGATCTGACTTTGGACATCTCCGGCTAAGAAAAACTCAAAATGCAATTAAGCAATTAAGTAATCACTTATGTCGGGGAATACGAGAACATTAAAATATAAATAACCAGGGCCGGCGCAAGGGTATTTGGCGCCCCAGGCGAACCTTCAGCCTTGCGCTCCCCCTCCCCCCCCCCCCCAACCCAATTAACTTTCGAAAATGAATATTGTGCATTAGTATGAATACAAATTCTGCATCTGTTTTTCTCTTTCTATTTTAGACGCTTATTATATTCTATTTTACGTTATTTCTCTTTATTTTTTGTATTCATTCAGTTTTTTGCCGCCCCCCCCCCCAAAAAAAATAAATAAAATAAAATAAAATAAAATAAAATAAAATTTGCTTAGTGGTAAAACTGGCCCTGAATATAACAATTTAACTTCTTTGCACTTGAAAGAGAACAAAGTTAATTACCGAAATTGTAAAAGAAAAAATGACGAGTCTACCAACGATCAACGATGACCTGCAGGTGTATTTGTTACAAGGAAATCTTTATGTATTTACTAAAACGTGATGTTCTGTTGTCAACATCTATACTCTCCTTTTCAAAAGAAATCCGTTCATTTGTTGAGACTACGTTGGGTAAAAACAAGCAAGAAACGTATTTTAATTAATGCTGTCCTCGCCATATGGTTTGATACACTTTATGATTAAGGAGCGCAAGTGGCCGAAAAAATTGATTTCTTAGTGCAAAAACCTGTTAAAGGCTTGATCAGTAATGTTTTGGAGATTGTATATATATTTTTTTTCTTTGAATAGATTTTTATAAAGTGTCGATGTCGCTGCTACAATAATAATAATAATAATAATAATGGGACATTATCCACGAAAGAAATTCCTTGTGTAGGTTTCGCTTGTTCGTTTGAGAATATAGAGTCAGGAAATTGTACATTACTGATTCGTTGTATGAGGTGTCTTTTGTATACTGCACAATGGATTTTTTTTAAATCGGGGGGGGGGGGGACCTTGCCCCCCACCCCACCTCCTGCGGACGCCCATGGAAATATCATCTGTGTTTCGTTCAATATTCGATGCACATCTGTAGTCGATGACTATAATGCACATTTTTTTATTTATTTTCCTAGCAACATTTGCCATAAATGTTGATTGATGCTTGCTAAATTGAAATTACCAGTTCATGAAAAGGCACCAAACTTGGAATAAATGGCTTAAATTAGAAACGAATGCCTCACCCCCTGGAAGTAAACATACTGTAGGAAGGCGATTGTTCATTTCAGTGGAGAAATATTTCTTGCTTAAATTGAGGTATAAATCATCGCGTCGGAATGCCACTCAATTTGTGCCTTGCTAAATGGGCAAAGGTCGTCTAATATCTAACAGTAAATCATTTCTGAGTCAATGCATATCAAACATAATCTCGCTTTGATGCGAACGCCCAAGTTTTTCAAATTTCTTACTGAAGTTAAAGAGGTGCTATTAATAAGGACTTTTACTAGAATATCTAAGGACCACATGAAACTGCAGTTGCATAATATGTGTCGTTTACAGGACTCAATCACAGGAAGTTTTGATAAATGCTTCAGTTAGGTCATAATCCTAAGTCAAGCCCGTTTTTTACGCGCGTTTTTGTTTTACTTCTACATAGTTTTAAATGTTGCACCAGTCTGAGAAAAAAATACGGTAAAAGCTATGCCTCCTTGCGGATTGTTGGCGTTAAGTGGATACGTAGTGATTTCATTCCTTGAGCCACGCTCCTCACAGCTCATACTCTTTCAGACTCCAGGTCTCCCTGCCTGGAGTCTGTTTTGACCCCAAGGTATCTAAACCTTAGTACATCAACTTTGCGCATTAATACGCGAGT